>JAVXUO010003010.1:0-52757 GCA_033065855.1 Escallonia rubra | reverse complement strand
AACTCTATAAATACTCCTCTTGGGCTTAGTTTTGATTCATCAATTGCATTCAAAGCTCTCTTATCTTTCATATTCTCAAAGATCAAAGCAATTGTTCAATCTCTTTTGTTTTACATTGATTTATCATCCATTTCAATAGAGCATTTATTGTGAGCTTACATTTGAGAGATATACACTTTCATAAGTCATCATACACTCATCTCTCTTGTTCTAGTACTTCAACTTGTACTCATCTACTTATTGAGAGTGAAATCTTGTACACATTTCTTCATCTAAAGGTTCTTGTATCAAAGCTTGGGGTTGTCAAGCTTTGGAGCTTTGGGTTTGTCAAAGCTTGTTCTTGATGTGGGCATAGCATCAAGGGATTGTAAGAGGTTCGATCTTGACCCGTAAGGAAGATCATACTAGTGGATTCTAGGGCCTTTCAAGGGACTTCCTTGAAGGGGTGGACGTAGGCTTGTGGGTATATCAAGCCGAACCATTTAATTCTCCTTGTCAAGTATCTCTAAACCCTTCTCTCTTTACATTATCGTTTTACATTTGTGTTGAGATTGGTTGGTTGGTTACTTGAGATATTGAGTTTGAGATTTGTTGATTGTAGTTTAGTGTTAATTGTTTGAAGTATTTATTGTTAATTTTTAAAGTAGTCTTAAAACCCTATTCACCCCCCCTCTAGGGTTATTTTATTGGTTTCAAGTGGTATCAGAGCCTCGGCTCTTGTTATATTGGGTAACGCCAAGAGAGTTAATCGATCATGGCTTACGTTGGGGGTATGGAGGGTAGTTCTACCACTAGGCCTCCATTGTTTAATGGGACCAATTATAGTGTGTGGAAAGTTAAGATGAAAATCTACTTAGAATCTCAAGACTATGAGATGTGGGATATTGTTGAGAATGGCCCATTCGTTCCGATAAAGGTGGTTGACAAGGTTGAAGAGCCTAAATCCAAATCGGAGTATAGTGATCATGACAAGAAGATGATTTGTATGAATGCTAGAGCGAAAAATTGTCTTGTGTGTGCTTTAGACACTAATGAACTCAATAGAGTCATTATGTGTAATTCCGCTAAGAGTATTTGGGATACTCTTCAAGTCACTCATGAAGGGACTTCTCTTCTTAGAGATTCCAAGATGAACTTATTGTTTAGAGATTATGAGTTATTCCATATGCTTTCAAATGAATCTGTTACGGATATGAATACTCGTTTTACTAACATTGTGAACCCTTTGAAGCAATTGGGCAAGGAATTCACTAATGGTGATCTAGTAAGAAAAGTGATTAGGTCCTTACCAAGAGCTTGGGATGCAAAGATCACCGCCATCCAAGAATCAAAGAATCTTAATATCTTTCCTCTTGATGAATTGATGTGCTCACTTATGACGTACGAAATGCAACTCAAGACCTTTGATCAAGAGGACGTCAAGAAGAAGCCTACATCAATTGCTCTTAAAGCTTCATCTTCAAACCTTGAGTCAAGTGATGATGATGAAGAATTTGATGAAGAGGATATTGCAATGGTTGCAAAGAACTTCAAGAAGTTCTTAAGATTTAGAAGGAATGATGGGAGAAGGCAACAAAATGTTAGCAACGAAGAGAAGCTTTGCTACAAATGCCACAAGCCGGGACACATGAAGATGGATTGTCCTATCTACAAAAGGGAGAAGAAGGAAATAAGAGATGTATGAGAAAGAGCTAAAAGAAGACAATTCTCTAAGAAAGAGAACAAGGAGAAGGAAAGAGCAACGAATCATGGAGTGACTTTGATTCAAGTGATGAAGACAATGAGAAGAATGATCAAGCAAAAGTATGCTTCATGGCAAATGATGAGGTAAGCTCTTCTTCCGGTAGTGATAGTGATAATGAAAGCTTTGAAGATGCTTATGATAGCTTATATGAGGAATCCAAGAAAATTTTCAAGAAAAATATTATTTTGTCTAAGAAATTCCTTGAAGCTAATAAGCAAATTGAGAAGTTGATAATGGAAAATAATAAGTTGCATGCCAAGAATGAATGCATCTCCAACCATTTATATGTGAAATATGTGAATAACGATTTGGTTGAATTATTTGTTAACACTCCTAGCTCAAAGAAAATCTCTTCCAAAACATTGGCTTTAGAAAAATAAAATGAATATTTAAAAGTTGAGATTTGTGATTTGAAAAAATGTCTTGAAAAATTTGTTGATGGTCAAAACAATTTGGATGTCATGCTTGGACGCCAAAGAATTGGCCTAAACAAAGGTGGTCTTGGATTAGATCCCATGGCCATGCCTCATAAAATTTTGCAACAATAAGCTAGGTTGAATATTCATACAAAACGACTAAAGAACTATTGCACACCTTCTACACATTGCGGTTGGTGCAACAAGAAAAGGCATACGACTAATCATTGTCCTTGTAGAATTGTTTTTGTTAGAGGTAGAAAGAAAATGTGGATTGTGAAAGGTCAAGAATACAAATGCAAGACTAACACCCAAGGACCCAAGAAAATTTGGGTACCAAAAGTCACTACTTGATTTGTGTTTATAGGTATGTCTCAAAACAAAATCTAGTAGCAAGAAGCGGATTCTTGATAGTGGATGCTCAAGACGTATGACCGGCAACATATCTCTTTTCACCTCGATTGATCTTAAAGAAGGAGGAAATGTGACCTTTGGTGACAATTCTCAAGGAAAAATCAAAGGTAAAGGAACTATTGGTAAGGAACCACATTCAATTGAGAATGTGTTATATGTTGAAGGATTAAAGCATAATTTCCTAAGTATTAGTCAATTTAGTGATAAAGGTTTTAAAGTTATCTTTGAGGCTTCTCATTGCACTATACTATCCTTGAAGAACAATGAAACTATTTTGGTAGGTAGTAGAGATAATAATGTTTACTCCATTCAATTAAATGATTTAGCTAACCAAGATGTCAAGCGTCTTAGTGCTATTAGTGAAACATCTTGGCTTTGGCATCGAAGACTTGGTCACATGGACATGGAGCATTTGAAGGATATTTTAAGCAAAGAACTTGTGAGGGGTCTCTCGAAGATCAAGTTTGAGAAAGATAAAGTATGTGATACTTGTCAAATGGGTAAGCAAAAGAAAGTCTCTCACAAACCGAAGAAAATGGTATCTACTTCTAGACCCTTGCAATTACTTCACATGGATTTGTTTGGACCAATTCCTACTACTAGTCTTGGTGGTAAATCATATTGTTTTGTTATTGTTGATGACTATTCTCGCTATACTTGGACTTTCTTTTTGGCTACCAAAGACGAATCTCTAAATGTGTTCACTTCATTTGGAAAACGTGTTCAAAATCAAAAAGGTTATTTGATAACCAACATTCGAAGTGATCATGGTAGAGAATTTGAAAATTCAAAAATAGGAGCCTTGTGTGATGACTTTGGGATATCACATAATTTTTCGGCTCCTAGAACTCCTCAACAAAATGGTGTTGCCAAAAGAAAGAATAGCTCTTTGCAAGAAGCGGCAAGAACAATGCTTAACGAATATGGTTTACCTAAGTACTTTTGGGCGAATGCGGTCAATTGTGCTTGTTTTGTTCTTAATAGAGTTATCTTGCGAATGTTTTTTTATTAAAAACCCCTTGCGAGCTTTTTAATGATAAGAAACCTAAGGTGAGCTTTTTTAGAGTCTTTGGTTGCAAATGCTTTGTTTTAAATACCAAGGATCACCTTAGCAAATTTGATTCCAAAACCTTTGAGGGTATTTTTCTTGGTTACTCTAATAATAGTATGGCATATAGAGTTTATAATAAAAGTACTTTGGTTGTTGAAGAATCCATTAATGTTACTTTTGATGAGACTAATCCTTTTCTTCGGAGGACTAACATTGTTAATGTAGATGATATGGACAATGACACGAGAACTTTGGACATAAGTGAAACACTACAAGGCAACCCCAAAGAAATTGATCTAGGGGAGCAACAATCAAGTTCTCAAGGGAGAAACGAGGAAGAAATCAATGATGCCTCAAACTTGGACAACTCTCAAGTATTACCAAAATATTGGACTTACAAAAAGGATCATTAAAGCGATCAAATCTTAGGTAATCCTTCGAGTGGGGTAAGAACTCGACGCTCCCTTCAACGACATGTTAATATAGCGTTTCTTTCCCAAATTGAACCGAAGAACTTCTCCGAAGCTCTACATCATGAATCTTGGATGCTTGCTATGCAAGAAGAGCTAGTTCAATTTGAAAGAAATCAAGTTTGGACCCTTGTGCCTAAACCTCAAAACTTTAGGATTATTGGCACAAAATGGATTTTTAGAAACAAACTTGATGAATCCAGAATCGTGGTTAGAAACAAGGCTAGATTAGTGGCCCAAGGTTATAACCAAGAGGAAGGAATTGATTTTGATGAGACTTATGCACCGGTAGCTAGACTTAAATCTATTAGAATGCTATTAGCTTTTGCTTGCTATAGAGATTTTAAACTCTTTCAAATGGATGTCAAGAGTGCTTTTCTAAATGGTTTTATTTTGGAAGAGGTTTATGTGGCTCAACCTCCCGGCTTTGAACATGAAAAATTTCCAAACCAAGTTTTCAAGCTTAGCAAAACTCTTTATGGTTTAAAACAAGCTCCTAGAGCTTGGTATGAAAGGCTAAGTAGTTTTCTTTTACAAAATGATTTTTCAAGAGGAAAACTTGACACCACTCTTTTTATAAAATCTAAGGGCAATGACTTATTGTTGGTGCAAATTTATGTTGATGATATTATATTTGGTTCTACTAATGGATCCTTGTGCGAAGAGTTTGCTTCTTGTATGAGTAATGAGTTTGAAATGAGCATGATGGGAGAACTCACCTTCTTCCTTGGATTGCAAATCAAACAAAGCAAGGATGGAATCTTTATCAACCAAGCCAAATACACCAAAGAGATACTCAAGAGATTTGACATGGAAGCATCAAATGCTTTTGATACTCCAACGAGCTCTTTATTAAAGCTTGATAAAGATGAAAAGGGTAAGGATGTTGATATTAAGCGCTATCGAGGTATGATCGGATCACTCCTTTACCTTACCGCAAGTAGACCCGATATAATGTTTAGTGTTTGTTTATGTGCTAGATTTCAAGCTTGTCCTAAGGAATCTCATTTGGTTGCCGTCAAGAGAATCCTTAGATATCTTAAGGGCACTCACGATTTAGGGTTATGGTTTCCTAGAAACACATCTTTTTTTGACCTAATTGGTTACTCTGACGCCGACGCCGACTATGCCGGTTGTAAAACCGAGCGGAAAAGTATTAGTGGAGGTTGCCAGTTCCTAGGTCACTCTCTTGTTTCTTGAAGTTCCAAAAAGCAAAACTCGGTTGCACTCTCTATCACCGAAGCCGAATATATGGCGGTTGGTGCTTGTTGCGCACAAATTCTTTGGATGAAACAAACCCTTTTGGATTTTGGACTCAAGTATGATCACATACCTATCTTATGCGATAACTTGAGTGCCATTGATTTGAGCAAAAATCACATCCAACATTCACGAACCAAGCACATAGAAATCAAACACCATTTTATCCGTGATCATATGCAAAAAGGTGATATCGTTCTCGATTTCGTGGACACAAATTATCAAATAGCGGATATTTTGATATGTCTTCACCTATGTGACTAGGTTATTTTATATCTTGTGCATAATCATGCTAGTTGGTCTTTACATGCTTGAGCATTATCTCATATGCTTATAGCATGTGTTTGGTTGATTTTTCTCTTTCCAAACAAATGTTGGTTTTATTGATATTTATTTATTTCAAAATGATTTCATATACATTTATATTGACATATACATATGCATATTCAATTTCAAGACTGTTTGATTTTTAGAAATACAGACGACTGCAAGTGTGAATACAGTCGACTGCATGTGTTGAATACAGTCGACTGCGTTACGGGGAAAGGGCATAAATCTGACCCATTTCGGTAGATTTTTTCATTCTCTCTCTCAAAACTTCGAACCCCTTTTCTCTTCTCTCACGCTAGGACTCAATTCGTCTCAGATCTGCTTGAAATTGGTATGTAATTCTTCCCAAATCTTGTTCTAATACATGTTTTACACACTTTCACCGATTGATTTCACCCACATTGTTCAAAAGTTATGAAAATTTGAATTGCTCATTACTTTTTATTTCATCCAATTTACATCAATTGAGCATGCTTTTACTTGTTTTTACTCTTGATTCATGCTTAGGGATGTATTTTACATGATCGTAAATAGTTTAATTACATGAAATCATGCAAAAATCGATTTTCCCCAAAATTTCATAAACTAGGGTTTTTCGTAATGTCAAAATCTCTTCAATTAATTAAGCAATTACTCGATTGATCACTTGATTCATGCTTAATTACGTCAGTTGCTTGATTATACATGGTTAATTACCTTCAATTTGTCCAAAATTGGTTTTTCCCCAAATTGCATAAATTAGGATTCTTCATCTATCAATTGTTTTTTTCAAATTGATCATGCAATTAGATGTTTTATCTTTTCATTCATGTTTAGTTATACATATTACTTGGTTCAACATAGTTACTTACATTCAATTTGTACTAATTTTTTTCCAAATTGCATTAACTAGGGTTGATTTTTTCAAACATTTCATAAAACCTAATTTTTTGCATTTTCATACATATTTCTTATGTTCTCTATCTTCCAAATTTGTTAGATTGCTTCAAGAATGGCTAGAGAGAAATGTGCACGCACTAGTTCATCCAGATCAAGAGCCACACCCGCACCCGCACCCGCGCCCGAGCCGGAGCCTATCGCTGTAGAGTTTGACCGCAATCGCTATCGAAACCGCGAGGCTCTAGACCGTTTCTCCCCTCAAAACTCTTCTCCTCTGGCTCCAGGTTTGCGTTTGGACACTCAATTTCTATTCAGCTTAGGTGTACTTAGACACCTTCAGGATTGCTATCTTGACCGCCTTACTGATAGGAACACCATCCTATATTATCCTGATGCAATCCGTCTTTTTTTATGCAAATTTGACTTGGAGCATTTCCACTGAGTCGTGTACACTCACATCGTATGTCATTGGTCGGCGTTTCTCATTCTCTCAGTCACGACTAGCCGACCTTCTAGACCTCCCCGACACTGGTTTTTCTTTTTCACTAGAGATGATTCCTGTCGTCGATCAATCACATTGGTTTGACCGACCTTTCTCCATCGAGGAGCAGCTTCGACACACACTTCACAGTCGACTGATTAGGGCTGCATACAAACCCACCCTTCGTGACCTACCACCTCTGTCTCGACTATTCCATCATGTCATCGCTCACAACGTCATCCCTAGAGCCGGGGGTCTTTCATTTGTTTCTTACATAGACGTCCAGCTCTTGGCCTTTTTCCGCTCGGGTACACCGATTAACCTCTCTCGTCTTATCATGTTGAACATGATTAGGAGCGCTTCTCATCCTGGCTTAGCTATACCTTACGGCCTCCTACTCACTCACATTTTTGCTGCCTTTGACAAACCTCTTCCCTGTGAGTATATTGAAGCGACTCGGCACCATGTACTAGACTGCTCTACCTTTCGTAGGAAGGGACTTTTAGATGATCGCAGTCATTTCTTGCCTGAGCCTGACATGGACGCTGTTATGGCGGATGATGATGATGATGAGGATGAGGATGATGCTCATGGAAATGCCGGTGATGGAGCTGGTCGTGATCCACCTTCATTGGTCATTCCGAGCACTCATGAGGCGGGCACTTCTTCCGGTTCTTCCGCGACGGGTACTTCTTCCCGTCTTACCACTACCGGATATGAGGTGATCCTAGCTCGCTTGGATACGATGCAGCAGCAGATAAATGCCGGTTTCGGTCGGATGGATCTCGCTCACAGCCAGATCAGTCGACGACTTTCTCGCTTGGAGGACTTCTGCGGAGTTCAGTGTCCCGAGGAGGATATCTTTCATTCACCACCTCCACCATCGGGTCCTTGAGTGTTAGACCCCAAATATTTAAATGCTTAAAAAAATCATAATAATAAAATTAGAGAGTTTGGGACGTAATGGGTATTTTTGAAATTCTATTTGTTTTAGGAATATAAATATATATCTTTTAGGTGTCTGATAGTTACGTACATTCATAGGAGCACACTAAAGTTCAGAAAAGTCTCCAGAAAATCCCTAGGAAGAGCCTTTTGAGAGTTTGATCATTATTCGAGGTAAGAATTTATTTTTGGGTATCGAATTGAGGTTTGTAGTTGGAATCCTTACGAATTTTTGTTATTGTTGGAACCCTAATTATAACTTTTGGGTATATTAATTTTTAGGGATTTTGATATAATTGATTCAGAAGATCAAAGTTTTGTGATTGAATTGCGCGATCAAAGGTAAGGAATTTACTTTTAGAAATCTGAATCAGCGTTGGACCAATTAATCGTATGTTCATAATGATTTATTCTTTCAAATTCAGAATACCATTGGATTCGAATGATTATATCTTTCCTAAGGTATTCAATTGTTTTCGTGTTCATCCTTGCGACGCATCATCTTGTAATCTGTGCATTAGGCTTCGTTTTTCTCCTCTGAAGTGTGCCGTCTAGTGGCTGAAATTTTGCTGATGTTCAGTCAATTCTTAAGTCAAAAATCTTGTTCACGTGAATTGTCATCATGACTCACGCTTAGTGGTCGTTCATGGTTTAGCAGTCACTATTTAATATATTATGTTCATTCATTTGTCCTCGTATGCTCCAGGTAGTAGTTTGATAACCATGTCCCTCTTTCTCATGCTCTTTATCCAACAAATTAACATGTCAGTACTTGTTTGGACTTATGTTAGAACTTTTCTCTTCCTATATCATTACTTGTCAATGTTGGAACTGATATTCATGCCAAATCTATTTTGCACCAGGCTTCTCACATGGTCAGTTTCCATTTGTTTTCTTTAAATTAAATACATTTTATGACAACTCCTTTACCCAGCTTCTCACGTGGTCAATTTCATTGTTTTCTTTGAATGCATTTTGACACCTCCTTTACATGGCCACATTCTGGACTCGTGTGAATTTCGATTGTATTGGTTTGGCTTTCTTGAACTTGAATTTCATATTCGTCGCTTTAAATTTACTTTTGAAAATTTTCGAGATCGCTGATATACCTCACTGAGAGTTTTTATTAATGTCTACGTTTTTGACTTTCTGCCGTATTGACTTGTGCGAGTGACTCTTGGTTAGTTGGAGCCACTCGTTAGTTTACATCGTTTAGGACTTTTGGTGTCTCATAAAATACTTTGTTGAACACATATGTAGGTAAGTCTATGAGCCATGTCACGTTGTATGTGACTATTCTATTTCTGACTTACCCACGTGGATTGGAACGTGGGCTAGTTCAGTGGGATGAGCTAGAGATCGCGATCTTATTTTCTGAACCTGGTTTCATGTGTCAGTGATGGCATGTGTGGCCTTATTCTGAATGGCTCTCTAGCGTCTGTCTTTGTACAATTTCATTGTTTTCTTTGAATGCATTTTGACACCTCCTTTACATGGCCACATTCTGGACTCGTGTGAATTTCGATTGTATTGGTTTGGCTTTCTTGAACTTGAATTTCATATTCGTCGCTTTAAATTTACTTTTGAAAATTTTTGAGATCGCTGATATACCTCACTGAGAGTTTTTATTAATGTCTATGTTTCTGACTTTCTGTCGTATTGACTTGTGCGAGTGACTCTTGGTTAGTTGGAGCCACTCGTTAGTTTACATCGTTTAGGACTTTTGGTGTCTCATAAAATACTTTGTTGAACACATATGTAGGTAAGTCTATGAGCCATGTCACGTTGTATGTGACTATTCTATTTCTGACTTACCCACGTGGATTGGAACGTGGGCTAGTTCAGTGGGATGAGCTAGAGATCGCGATCTTATTTTCTGAACCTGGTTTCATGTGTCAGTGATGGCATGTGTTGCCTTATTCTGAATGGCTCTCTAGCGTCTGTCTTTGTACAAGGATCTACTTTTGACATTTTGACATTCTGTTTTTTTTTACGAAAGTATATTTTGGCACTTAAAAAAATCTGTCTCGTATCTGTTCCGTTAGAGTTTTGTACCTCCAAAATTTCGTTCTTCAGACATATTTTTTTTGTATCCCTTTTGGTTGGTCCGTTGAGCGACCTTACTGGGCATTTGGCTCACTTCCTTACTGTTTTTCTCTCAGGTGATCAGTAAAAAGGGGACTGAATTGCAAGGCTAGCTGTGTGATTGAGAGCTAGCAAATTTCATATCAGAGTCAGTATTTAGTAGTTTAGTTTTGCATTAGTTTGGTTATTTTTAGAAAGTACAATAGGAGGACCTATGTGGATTTGAAATTTGTTTTGGAACTCCGTGTCGGAGTAATTTGGATTACATAAATGTTTAGGTTGCTAAGGCATTTATTGATGTATCTATGGGATTAAATTAGTGCATGCTCTGAATGACCACTTGGGGAGACATTTCGATATTTTAAGGTTTTTCTGACTATGATTATTTAACATTAACGCTCCGAAAATTCGGGGCGTTACATTGAGACATTAGGACTTGATTAGTACTTTTTTCTTCTATCTTCAGACTTTATTATGTATTTTAGACCTTGTCATGGATGCTACTCATAGTATTACATTAGAACTTGGGTTGATATTCTAAACCTTAGCACTCTCATTCACGCTGATCTTGCTGCACTTCTGATTACGTTTTTTTATGTGCTATTACTACCAGTCTTGATATACCTTTTGACGGATATTCAAGTACTTCTGTTTTCTTGGTTTTGAATGCCCTTGTTGGCTATATTGATTATCCATGGATGGATACATAAGTTGATCACTTTCACACAAACCCTTGATATTTTTCAATGATGTCAAAAGGGGGAGAAAATATTATTGATTCATACTGTGTGGTTTTGATATTGAGCATATATTACTAGCGTTAGGGGGAGCCCTATATTGCTTAGGATAGGGGGAGCTGTTTGTCATAATTTCTTCTCATGACCCCTTATGGCTTATAATGAGACTGTTATGCTTCATTACGCATATTATCTTTTATGTCTCCTAATAGTTGAATCAATGTTTGTCATCATCAAAAAGGGGGAGATTGTTAACCCTACGGTTATTTAAACCGAGGATTATAGTTGGTTTTGATGATAAACTAACATTGACAATTATGTTGTCTAACATGCATTGAGTTGATGAAGAAATAGGTACAATCTTATACTCATGCAAACGGACATCTAGACGAGCAAATTGATCAAAAACACTCAACGGATCGCTCCAAAGAAGAACTTCGTCGATTGTATTTTACAATACTTTTATTTCTTTCTTTGTAAACTAGATATAGAGAGATGGTCGTTAAGATGACTGTATACCTAGAACTTGCCCAAAGGTTTCCCTTGCATGCATAAAAGTTTTTCATTCTTTAAAAACTAGGAAACTGCATTTTCTGGAATGCAGTCATCTGCATTGGAATGTAGTCGACTGCAATACTTCCAGTAACTTATTACAGTCGACTGCATTTGGATTACAGTCGACTGTAAGTTGGAAATTTGAATTTCCAACGGCTCCTTTGGGATTACAGTCGATTGCAATGATGCATTACAGTCGACTGTATTTACCGTTTGGTGCAATAAATGCCCTACCTAACTCCAAACGGTCATATTAATTCCCAACTCTATAAATACTCATTTTGGGCTTAGTTTTGATTCATCAATTTCATTCAAAGCTCTCTTATCTTTCATATACTCAAAGATCAAAGCAATTGTTCAATCTCTCTTGTTTTTCATTGATTTCTCATCCATTTCAAGAGAGCATTTATTGTGAGCTTACATTTGAGAGATATACACTTTCATAAGTCATCATACACTCATCTCTCTTGTTCTAGTGCTTAAACTTGTACTCATCTACTTATTGAGAGTGAAATCTTGTACACAATTCTTCATCTAAAGGTTCTTCTATCAAAGCTTGGGATTGTCAAGCTTTGGAACTTTGGGTTTGTCAAAGCTTGTTCTTGATGTGGGTATAGCATCAAGGGATTGTAAGAGGTTCGATCTTGACCCGTAAGGAAGATCATACTAGTGGATTCTAAGGCCTTTCAAGGGACTTCCTTGAAGGGGTGGACGTAGGCTTGAGGGTATATCAAGCCGAACCATTTAAATCTCCTTGTCAATTATCTCTAAACCCTTCTCTCTTTACTTTATCGTTTTACATTTGTGTTGAGATTGGCTAGTTTGGTTACTTGAGATATTGTGTTTGAGATTTTTTGGTTGTAGCTTTTCAAGTGTTATTCTTATCCTCTCTTAGTTTGAAGTATTTACTTGTTAATTTTTAAAGTAGTCTTAAAATCCTGTTCACCCTCCCTCTAGGGTTATCTTTTTGGTTTCAAGTGGTATCGGAGCCTCGGCTCTTGTTATATTAGGTAACGCCAAGAGAGTTAATCGATCATGGCTTACGTTGGGGGTATGGAGGGTAGTTCTACCACTAGGCCTCCATTGTTTAATGGGACCAATTATAGTGTGTGGAAAGTTAAGATGAAAATCTACTTAGAATCTCACGACTATGAGATGTGGGATATTGAATGGCCCATTCGTTCCGATAAAGGTGGTTGACAAGGTTGAAGAGTCTAAATCCAAATTGGAGTATAGTGATCATGATAAGAAGATGATTTGTATGAATGCTAGAGCGAAAAATTGTCTTGTGTGTGCTTTAGACACTAATGAACTCAATGAGTCATTATGTGTAATTCCGCTAAGAGTATTTGGGATACTCTTCAAGTCACTCATGAAGGAACTTATCTTCTTAGAGATTCCAAGATGAACTTATTGTTTAGAGATTATGAGTTATCCCATATGCTTCCAAATGAAACTGTTACGGATATGAATACTCGTTTTAATAACATTGTGAACCCTTTGAAGCAATTGGGCAATGAATTCACTAATGGTGATCTAGTAAGAAAAGTGATTAGGTCTTTACCAAGAGATTGGGATGCAAAGATCACCGCCATCCAAGAATCAAAGAATCTTAATATCTTTCCTCTTGATGAATTGATGTGCTCACTTATGACATACGAAATGCAAATCAAGACCTTTGATCAAGAGGACGTCAAGAAGAAGCCTACATCAATTGCTCTTAAAGCTTCATCTTCAAACCTTGAGTCAAGTGATGATGATGAAGAATTTGATGAAGAATTTGAGGTATTACTCCTGGTAGTTGGATCCTGATTGTTGTCGTGTATTCAGTAGTTTGCAATGGTTTGGACAGTTATGTTTAGAGTTATCATAGTCCCCTTGTGAAACTTTGAGATATTTTTTTGAGAAACCAGACTTAATTAATAGGTACCAGCATTGAAATATATCATATCTCATGTCTCATTGTTTCACCCAAGTAGCCCTAACTTTTCATTGCAATCTTTCTTGCCAATGAATTTGCCATAGAAGCTTCATTTTTATCATTCCACTGTTCTCATTTGTGTTTATTTGGTAGTTAAGTTGATAAATACTAGCATCATTGTAGTCTATCATACTAGTGTTCTTGCTTTCCTTGTACACATTCCATAGTCACCATATGATTTTGCTGAGAGGGACTTTGTTGTCCTAGAGAAACCAACAAAATAGCATACATGTGAAGCCCAAGCTGTCATCTGCCAAAATAAGAACATGCCACTTCAGGAAGGACTTACACCCCTGCTGCTACATTAATCAGTAAACTTCTCTAAACTTCTCTGTTACTTTGCAGTTCTTTTTTTGCTAAGAAGATAGCTTTCATGTGTAACTGTTAAGGGATTAAAGCTACTGAAATTGTTGGGCTCTCATAACATACATCCATGTGAAAGTTTTGATCTCTGTATTAGGTTGGGTCTAACTTCTAAGACATGTTTACTGTATTTTGCTTTTGGAGATGCCTTCTTTAATGAAGTGTACTCAATCCTAGAGCTTGGGTGCAAATTCCTTGTGGGCTAATGGTGAACGGCCAGCTGAGTTGTTAAAAGTGGTTGCTATTTTTTCCATTGAGAAATTTGAAGGCATAAGCTTTAGATTTAAAATCTGTAGCTACTGTTAATGTATTTGGCTTGAATGCAGCTATTGTTTAGTTAATTGGCTTTAGCATGACAACAAAACATTCATGCATAATCAATATTAACACCAAGGTTAAATAGATATACTCTCGAATTTTGATAATGACACATTGTGTTACAACATTCTTGAGTCTCTTATATAGTAGTTTTTATCTTCTTGATTCTGTAATTCGTTGATTGAGTTTACCTTAAAGCCTGGGATATGCTCCTTCAAACTTTACTAGATGTTTGTGGTGGCGTGGGTGTTATGAGGTGTGTGAGTTGGCTGTGTAGGTGATAGGGGTTGTGCGGTGGTGGGGGTGCTTTTTTCATAAATATTGAGAATTGGAAGATGTGCGCATCTTTTCTTCTCAGATTTGTTTTAGTAGGAAACAAATCCTTAGCATGAGCTGTGTCATGCTTAACCTTTTGCCACAGTGTTATCCTCTCCCAATTGCATTTAAATAAATACATGAATGCCCTATTAACCTTTCGAGGCTTCAAAGTTCCACAGCCTTCCATGCCTGTGTTCAGGCCTAATCCAGTACTCTGGACTCTGTATTTTGCCTTGGAAAGGGCAGATTGAATTGGAATGAAGGGTGGTGGCCACATTCCTTATTTTGTTTGGACTTTGGAGAAGAAGATATAAAGGAGGAAAGTTAAAAGGGTTTGGGGGGAACAAAAGGGAGAGAAGCTGAAAAAAAAAAGCTGGATTGAGAAAAGATGCGAAAGACAGTGTTAACCCCCGAGTCATATAGCGTAGGTGTCATATAGCCTAGGTGAAATAGTATGAATCGCATACAATAATTAAACTAAAACCTTACCGTTGTTTTTGCTATTTCACTTCTTTATATTGCTATTTCACTTCGTTTCTGTGAATCGCTTTCTCGTGGATTTGTTGAATTTATTTGGAAAGTTAGGAACAGTCTTGAACGACTTGTCTAGACAATAATCACAACTTGAAAAACGTAAAACATACGATAACCAACTAAGTAAAGATGTGTATAACAAGAAAGTTGGGTTAGTGCGTATTCAAGCTTATGACTTGGGATGAAGAGGTATCCAAATTGATTATTGGTTGGGTTCTAATTTGTTGCCTGTTTAATATGTGAACATATTCTTTGTTGAACATATTTGAAGTGCAAAGAGACTAGTAGATGTAGTATTCCTTTCTTATTCTATGTTTAACATGTGTTACATATGTATCAGGTTGTTGCCAAGGTGAATGGAAATGGATTAATCTCGATGTTGGTGGTTAATGTTGATCATGTGCATAAGCAGTTGCCGGGTTGAATTGGAAATGTGCATGAGGATTTACTAGGTTTTGTACAAACTCGTAAAAAGTCATATGCTTCTTCTTTCTAGACAAACATTTGTTATTGTTCTGGATTTGAATAGATTGTGGTTGTTTTGTGACCAGTCAAGTCCTAATTTTGATTTAACTTGCATTTGATTTTTACTAGCTATATGGTATGAGAAAAGCAATGTAAGAAACAAAGGAGATCTATATACAGGCAGTTGGCAAAGTCGGCAATGTCTAGCAAAGGTGATAACTTTTGGAGGCGGTAAGTACCGCTGGCATAAGCGAATTATTTTAAAAAAAATCTAAAACAAGCCTATGCTGGCGGTCATACATGCCGGCATAAGTCCATACATTCAAAGAAAACAAATGCAAAAGGAAACCTATAACGACGCTTGGGACCGTTGACATAGGTCCAATTATTCAGCAGATTAATAAAATAAAAATGATACCTACCGCGGTGGTTTCTTAACGTTGGCTTTTAATCCAAATATATAAAAAATTAAAAATTAAAAATTTACCTATGCCGGCGCCCGTCGTCGCCGGTGTAGGTTTAGACCGCTGCTATTGGTAACATTAGAAGACGGATGGGGGAACGCTTTTAGAGACGGCCGACCGCTGGTATAGACCCCTTTACGCGCTGTATTATCGATTACTGCTTTCTGTATATTGACATAAGATAGTGTATTGAGCCTTTATAAGGATGGTCTGTATTGCGGGAGACGCTAGTACCTTAATGATCTAACTAGTGTACATATGCATGTGTAATTACATTGTTATTGACCACTACCTGTGTGGCCTTGCTAAGTGTTACCCTTCACTACCTGTGTGGCCTTGCAATTTTACTCATGTTCAATATCATCTGTATAGTTACAGTGTACTCAAATTGTTTCTATTGATATCTGATTTAGGAGATTGAGTTGAATCTCTTCCCACATTGTCATTGAAATAAAATTTGTCAATCGTTTGTATTCCCCTTTTGAATTTTGAACGACCTTACTGAGCTCCCAAAAGCTCACCCTTTTTCTGTCCCGCTCTGCAGGTTATAACCATCAGTAGATTTCTTGGATTGGATAGAGCCTGGATATGGAGTTGGTTTAGATTTTCAATGTTTTGTTTACTTAAGTTCCTGCGAGGGAAATTAGTTTTTTACTTAATTGAGTTCATTAATGTAGTCTTTGCATTTAAGAACAATGAGTTGAGAATTTGAGTTATTAATGTAGATAGCTCTGATATATGTATTGGGGTTTTTTTTTTATCGAATTGAGGTGATTGAATGGTTAAGCATCGATCGATCGATTGGATACGCTCCAGAAATTTCAGGGTGTTACAGGTGATGGGTGTCGTAGTGGTGCTTGGTGGGTTATTGAATTACATGAATAAACTTTTTTGTGGCTTTCTTTGACATTTTACCTCTGCCTTGCGGGTCATATGCGCCAGTCACGTGTTAATTTAATTGGCTACAATTAGGGGACCGCAATAACAAGTTCTTTCACACTTCTACACTTATACGCCAAAATAAAAACCGCATATCCGCCATTACAGATGAGAATAATGTTACCCACACCTCTGAGCCTGCCATTACTGATTGTCTTGTTAACCACTTTAAATCAATATTTGAACCGCCAACTGATACACCATATTTGAACGAACCCGGATCTCTGGTCCATGGGCTTACAAGACAGTTATCCGATACCCAAAGAAATTTGCTTGACCGACCCTTTACACCCCGTGAAATTCGAGAGGCCCTTTTCCATATTAAACCCCTTAAAGCCCCGGGCCTCGATGGCATTCCTGCTTTAGTTTATCAACAGTGCTGGGACTTCATGGAACGGCCGATTACTGCTGTCGTCTTATCCTTCCTCCGATCAGGGCATATGCTCAGCATTATAAATAAAACGTTCCTTATGCTTATTGCCAAGTGCCATGATCCTTGCACCCCTGGTGATTTTTGGTCTGTCAGCCTTTGTAATACCATCTATAAGGTTATCTCAAAGACTCTGTCCAAGAGATTAAAAGGTGTGCTCAATGACCTCATCTCACCATACCAAAATGCCTTTGTTGCTAATCGGCATATTATGGATAACATCCTTATCACCCAAGAACTGACAAACAAAATCAGGGGCACAAGAAAGGCCAAGGATGGAATTGGGGTTATCAAAATGGACATGAGCAAGGCCTATGACAGAGTCTGTTGGCCATTTCTCGAAGCTGTCTTTCGAAAGATGAACTTTCCGGAACATCTTACAAAGCTCATCATGAGATGTGTCTCTACCGTCACTTATGAAGTTCTTATCAATGGCTTGCCGTCACCACACTTTCAACCTTGGTGTGGTCTCTGACAGGGAGACCCTATTTATCCCTACATATTTATTCTCTGTGCTGAAGCGCTGTCTGTTGCACTTATACATGCTCAGGAACTGAAACTGGTACCTGGCATCAAAGCTGGGAAACTGAGCCCGCCGATCAACCACCTCTTTTTTGCAGATGACGCTATGATATTTACTCAGACCAATACGCAAGCTATATCAGCAATTCAGAGTATTTTAAAGCGCTACTGTCAGGAATCGGGCCAACTCGTCAATTACAATTCGCTATTACTCGGAGCCCTAATACTCCCCTACGCACCCATATATCTCTTCGCCGAACTTTGGGCTTCACAGTCAGCTGCGAATTTGGCAAATACTTGGGAGGAACTCTGGATATCCTCACTCACAAGAAAGATTTCTTCCGGGAACTGGTTGACCGCATCCGCGATCGGTGTGCTACTAGGAAGGGAGTACTTCTAAATAGAGCTGGACGAGTTACCCTTCTCAAGTCAGTTTTAAATTCTCTACTCATCTACCATATGCAGGTATGTATCTTCCCTCTACAAGTTTGTCGCCATATTGATACGTTACTAAGCAATTTCAGGTGGTCTGGCAATGAGTCCTTTCGAGGCGTACATTGGATTAACTCGCATGTCTTATGTGGCCCACGAGAAAATGGAGGCCTAGATTTCAAATCTATGAGACTTCTAAATACTGCATTACTTACAAAGAATGCTTGGCGTATTTGGATCTCACCTAATTCCCTCCTGGCACAAGTATTCCAAGGTAAGTATTGTGTAAACCAGGATTTCCTACACTCTCCGGCTACGGGTAACTTTTCAAGGGCATGGCGAGGCATCATTCTTGGCAAACAAACCCTCCAAAAAGGCATACGTTGGCAAGTGGGCAATGGTAGGAAAATCAATATCTGGAATGATTGGTGGGTGCCCGACGGCACTAGGATCCGCTACCCTCAGGCCACTCTAACGAAACCACAGCCCCTAATGGTCAGCGTTCTTATTTACAATGGCACCTGGGATACCCAGAAGATTGCTCATTTCTTCTCCGCGAACAATGGACACAAAATCAAGGCCATTCATGTGGCGACAAATGATTTTGAAGATCAACAAGTTTGGGGGCTCACCATGAATGGGAATTTTATTGTCAGTTCTGCCTACCGTATGTTGTACCAGCATATGGACTACACCCTTTCTCAACAAACCAAACCGCCCTCCAAACCTCCGGCTTATCCTAACGATGTTTGGAGGAAACTTTGGCGCCTCAACTTACCGCAGAAATTTAATTACTTGATCTGGCAAATTTTATGGGACCGTTTACCCCTAACCACCAATCTCTTTCAACACCAGATCATTCCTTCCAATCTTTGCCCTCTTTGTCATACTCTTCCCGAGGATTCAAATCATGCTTCCCTTAAATGCCCCATGGTTCAACCTGTATGGTTTGGTATACCTCTTGGTATCAAGGCCACCGAGGTGGAAGGATCATTTAAAGAATGACTCATTACTTGACTCAACCCGCCAACTTACTTCCCCTTTACATGGCGCACCATTTTATACTTTTTTGTCACTATCTGGAACCACCGAAATAATTTTGTGTTTCGGCAAATTCCCTTCCAACCCATTGTTGTGATACGCCAAATGTGTCAGCTAACTAATAACATCTCACAATACTCTCATAAACTACCCTCTTCGCCTCGACAATTGCCGCAATTGAACTGCTCACTAAAAAATATGATTAGTCGTTCTCACACACCCTTTGGGCCAATATCTTTGCATTCTAGTCTTATACCCTGCCCTTGCATAGAATCTGCACCAGTTAACATGATCATCCATGCCTGTTTTGACCAGCGAAAACTATGGGCCGGCCTTGGTTTAGTATGCTACACAAATAATAAACGCTGTGGAACGACAGCCTTTTTTATTAGTTCGTCCGATCACTATACTGCATTTTCACATTGCCTGCACAATGGGCATTGAAACATAATTACTTACATATTCATGTACTAACTACATCTCACTTCCTCCTACATCAGATGTCGGGATCTGAAGACGTACTGTTTACGGTGACACCTATTCTCTATAACTTTTGTCATCTTTTGACTCAATTCCATCAGTATAGTATCCACAGAGCCGGACCACGCACCCTAACGGAAGCACGATCCTTAGCTCGTTTTGTCTGTCAGGCTCGCATACCCGTCTACCAAGATTGGGTAAGTGACACCCTACGTAGCTGAGGATCTTCAGATATGATGGAGTATTTTGTAGAGTCACTCGTGGGTAGTATCTCTTTTTCATCCTTTTGCTACTATTTCTTACTACTATTATTCTGACGCTTACTTACGCTCGGAATGGTTCTGTAAAGCCATAAGGCTACAAACTTTACTCTCTATAGTCTTTATCTCTATTAATGCAATTCTCTTATTACCAAAAAAAAAACTAACAAAATGGGCAAAGTTGACAAATTAGCGACGAAAATGACCCAAACCAATAAGATCCTTCTCCTTACCCTTTTTTGGAAGAAAAGGAGGATTCAGACAAAATCGGTGACATGGAAGAGACCAGAGTGAATGGAAGGGGAAGCAAAAATGATGAATTCCACAGCCCAGTTTATAATTTTTTCTTATATCGATGGAAACTAAGAAAAAGAGAAGTTAAAAGTACTTGATAAGGATAAACACTACTTCTGGTTTGAAAAACCTCTTTTGACCCTTCATTACGATTATAAATGATAGAATCGACCATTACGATACCTAAAAAATAACAGGACTGTCAAAACTGAAACATCACAATACTATTTTATAACTGTCGAAGTGATGGAATACAAAGGATATTCATTACATATACACCCACTTTGTCAACTTTTAACCCAATGATACAAAGTAAAATATCTTTCTACACAATAGAATAATTCGACCCTGATAAAATCTTTTAGGCAAATTAAAATGTGGCCCATACTTGAGTGATCATTAGTATAGTTTACTCTTTCAAACGGCCAAAACTTTGTAACCAACGGCCGAATCAATTGAATCTATTTTACATGTGTGATCACTATACTTTGATTCCATTTCTTAGTGTTCCTCGTATCTAAGGTTCTGCCGTAACACTAAACCTTCGCCTGCTTGTTTAGGTTTCACATTGTTAAGATCAAGTGCCAAATGAGAGGAAAAGATTAGAGGAAAAGGCCCAAAGCATTGAACTCCACCAGTTGTACAGAAGCACACATGATCCATTTCCCAAGTGCATAAGGTGGAAGGACATGTAAATTTTGGAAAAGCTGATAAATTTATTTTCAGTATATTAGACCAGGAAGTACATGAGAATCTGAGACACAAGCAAAAATTATTGAAACGTGTAATTAATAAATAAAATCTGCGTTTAAAGTGTTTGCTTATGCTTTGTGAGGAAACAGGCGGACAGGGAGGCCCTTGGCAGGAATAGGCATGGGATTCACAACAATCTTCTCATCAGGAATCATTTTCTCCCACTTGAACCTCTTCACAAGGTGGTGCATGAACACTAGTATTTCCAATCGGGCATACTCTTTTCCAGGGCACATTCTCGGTCCTCCACCAAAAGGCACGAACGTGTAAGGAGCCGGTCCACTTCCCTCGAATCTCGATGGATCGAATTTTAGGGGCTGGGGGAAGACTTCAGCGTTTCTGTGTGTTGAGTTTGCACTCCAGTAGATCTGCACATGATCACTCGCATAAGACAACCCTTTTCAGCTCTAACAGTAATGATTATGATAAAGTTAAAAGGCTTATTTACCTTCCACCCTTTCGGGATGGTGAATCCGTTATACATGAAATCGGAAAGGGCTTCTCTAAAAGCTCCTTGGAGGGGTGGTGCAAGTCTGAGCACTTCGCACGCTACGTTCCACGAGTATTTCATCTTTTGTACATCATCCCAGTTCAACAGTTCACCCGGAGCTTTTGACTTGGCTATCTCCATTTGCTCTGGTAATCATATACGAAACATGGATCATTCTTTCTCGGCTCAAAACTTAGGTTTTCGGCATTTTATGATGGTTATATCGCATAATCTCGTACCCCAGCTCAAGTTGAATTTTTACCATTCTATATGTTGAGTCTAATGTGCAAAATTATATTGCATAATCCCATTTTTGTTACATACCCGGCTCAAATTGAATTATTTGAGTCTAATACGCACAATTTTATACATGTCCAAAAATGCTGATAAGCTCCACCCCATAAATTCCAAAGTTTGGAATCTTTTCATACCACGGAATGTGATTGTAATTTGTCCGTTTTATATTCTTCGGAGAGAACGATGATTTGTTTTGGCAAAAGGCTAACATAACCTGTACCATCAGCTCGGTGAAGTCTGTTGTTTCTTTTGTTTTTATAGACGAAGCGAAGAAGGAGGAACAAGTAGGTATTTTAGCAAGATGGAATGATTTGATTGAAGAAAATAATAGAGGATGATGGTAGAACTACGTTTATCATCGGGAGACTAGTTTACTGTGTATTTTGGTTAGTTTTGTTATTGTACATATATGAGCATGTTTTCAATAAGCATATATAAAAGAGAACAGACTGAAAGGATACAAATAGGTAATATTGAGGACTTACCCTTGTACACTCCCTCGTAGATCTCTGGCAACTCAGCAAGATACTTGACAATGAAGGTGCAGGCAGAGCTTGCAGTGTCATGTCCTCCGATCAATAACCCCAAAATCTTATCGGCAATGTCCAACTCAGCCATGAACTTCCCATCTTCGTCGCTTGTCAAAAGCATGTGCGATAATATATCTTGTGTCGGTGACGCCTTTCCGTCGGCCAAATCAATCTTCCTTTGCTTAATGATGGCATGTAATTCCTTCCTAATGAATTTTGAGGCCTTAATGGCTCGATTAAATGGCGTTCCGGGCAGGTCGATGGGGACTGAAATAAGTCCCGAGGCCAAAGAATCAAAAGGATCGGCAAATCTCTCGACGTGGTTAGGGTCTTCGATGCTCACAAACAAGCGACATGCAAGCCAGAAAGTGTAGCGCTTGGTAAGGGGGAACACTACGACTTCATTATTGTTCTCCCATCCCGACGCAAAATGTCGCTGGGTAATGTGGTCCATTACCCCAACGTATTGTTTTAGTGCCTCGGGCTTGAAGAAATTTGGAAGCATTTTTCTCATTTTGATCGCCTCCTCTTTCGAAGACCCGTTCGATGAAGGGAAGATTTTGTCGACGGAGGCAGGCCACCACGCCTCGACTAGCTTGTTTTCGTTCGAGAACAAAAACTTGTTACCTGAAGCGCCACAAAACACCGCGGCTTTTTCTCCTAGAAGAGATGTTTTAAAGACGTTGGACGAGTACTTGGTCATGCGGTCGAAGATGAATTTTTCAGGGTGGCCTTTCCACCCAGTGGCGAGGAACTCGATGCTCTCTCCGATCACTGGCAATCCTGTCCTTCCGGGCGGTAGGGTCTCGCCAGACTTGTTCTTGGAGAAGAGGAAGAAAAGTGAGAGAACGGTCCCGAGAGCAAAGAGAAAAACGAGAGAGACAAGGAAGAAATCCATTTGTAATTTGTTAAGCTACTAGTAATATTGAAATGCTTCTTGTGTGAGTTTGAGTTTGACGTTCGAGATACTTATAGGCTAATAGTAATAGGATTCTCCCTTTTCTTAATGGGAAGTGGGTTCCTTTTTGTGTTTCATTTAGTGGGTTCCATTTTTTGTTTGTGGATGAGGTTAGTCAGTGGAGATAACGAAGCTAATTATGCTGGCTTTGGGACGCATTATTTGTCCAAGATGCATATGACAAAAATGAGTTTCCTGCTCATTTCACAAGCCACTGTTTCTTAGCATATACATTTCCAATCGCTACACTGAAGGTCAATGGAACCTGAAGATATATCATAGTCATCGGAATCGGAACGGTCATTGAACCGATAAAGGCACTGATCGGTGGTTTACTGATTCAACAGGTGGTTTAAGTAAATACATTCAAATCAAGATTATAAAAGAAAATTATTACTAGATAAAAGATGCATGATAATGCACAAATTACTAGATAAAAAATGCATGATAATGCACAAATTTCAAGTTTAACCATAATTAGCCCAGTAACCCGAGTCAAGTTCGGGCCGCTTTATAAAATACCGTTTATTATAAGATTTTAAAAAGTGTATTAATATGCACTACATATCCTGAGATAAAAAAGACATTAACAATATAAAAAATATTTTATTTGGTTACAAAGAATAATCTTAGTACCTAAATTAATCACGACCAACTTAAGTAAAATATAAAAGATGAACTCACTTCTATTACTCCTAACTTTCGATTATTAAATAGCACCATTTATTTGGTTAGACTGTATGCAATAACTATGAGATATTTGCATATACATGTATGTTCACCTGTAATTTCGTTATATTGTGAGTTGAAGAATAAATAATAGATAGCAATACAGTGGAGCCGCAAGATACTTATCTTCTTTAAGATTTTGTTTTGAGTTGTCAAGTAATATTTCAAATGAATATTAGCTTACCAATTAGAGTAGTAGAATAGTCATGCTAGTGTCATATAGAGCTAAATAGCGAATACGATTTTAGTTGTAATTAAAATATAGTGATGCTATTAGGTATCCCTTTTGAATTGTAAATGTTAAATACAAATTTAGTTCTTTAACTTTAGAGGGTCTTTAAGGTATTATATTTATATGTTCTTGAGGTTATTATAGTGATTAAGTAGAAATTAAGAGGAATAAAGTTGTGACTTATGTATAAACCTTATCACTTTCAAATAAGTTATTACTTTTTGTGAAAAATAAATTTAACAGAACAATCACATAATTTTCAATGTTGTCAAGTATATGTTTTTCTTTAATTCTTGTAAGATGAGGGGGATGTTGTGTCCTTATTTTGGAGTGTTGATATTATTTTTCATATATTTTATGACGATTATTTGTGGTCAAGTTAAAGTTTCCATATCTATTATATGCATCCCAAAATATGTCCTCATAAAGTACACTTGTTTTATCACAACATAAAAAAATATTTATATACTAAAATATGTCAGGTTATACCTATTGTTATAATGAGCTTACAAATGATAAGATATCCTATATTATGCTAATGTAGTCACCACTCATCAATTTCATCATAATAAGAATTAAGTTTTAATGCGTAAGATTTGTCTAAAATTTACCAATTAGTTTTATTCTTCATAAAAATTTAATTACGTATAACTGTAAAAGTCTTTTTACTAATCGTACGGGCCCTATACGAAAACGAATTGGTAAATCATTAGTCTTGTAGAAAGACGGATTTATTTTTGTATCTTAAAGGTTTTAAATGTTCTAAATAAGAATTCATTATTTGATTTAATTGCACCTTGTTTTCTTTTTAATATATATGTCATATGTTTTTAAAATCTAATATATGCGATACAGCCACTTGATGATCGTGCGATCATATCAAAGCCAAAAAATATTCTTTTAATTGATAAATGATCTTATACATTATGTAGATAAATTTTTGCAGTGATTATGTTTTGAGTTAATTACGCGGTTGACCACTATACTATTAAGCAAATTCTACTTTGACCACTGAACATCGATTTGTGTCATAGTGACCACTAAACTTTGAAATTCGTTTCAATCAGGTCACTCCGTCAAATTAATCTTGACGGAGTTAGGTTACTCAGGGGTATATTGGTCTTTTTACGATAGTCTTTATGAATTTTCCTTTTCTTTCTCTCTTTTCCCTCCTTCCTCTCTCTCTCTCTCTCTCTCTCTTCTTCTGTCCTTTTCCGTCTCATTTTGTTCACTCTTTAATTTTGGAAAGTCAAATTAGAGAGGGAAAAGAGAGAGGAAACTAGAGGAAAGTCCACGGCCACGCACTCGGCGCACTGTAGCAGCAGGCCCAGCAGCCTCAGCCCCGTGGACTCCGCTCCGGCGGTGATTTCCTCCCCCTCCTCGTGCTCGGCGGCAGCCTTTTTGCCAGAAACGGTGGCCTTGCCGGAGAAGTTGCTGCGCTTGTTGGAGAGGTCGTCGTCATGGTCGCCGGAAGATTCGTCGGCGACGATGTCGATGGCGCGTTTGCTTTTCATGGGAGCAGGCCCAGCTGCCTCAGCCCCGTGGACTCCGCTCCGGCGGTGATTTTCTCCCCCTCCTCGTCCTCGGCGGTGGCCTTTTTTCCAGAAACGGTGGCCTCGCCGGAGAAGTTATTGCGCTTGTTGGAGAGGTCGTCGTCGTGGTCGCCGGAAGATTCGCCGGCGACGATGTCAATGGCGCGTTTGCTTTTCATGGGTGGTGAATTGGGGCTATTGTAGTAGATCGCATGCAGAACGTCATCGAAACCTGGCAAGGCAAGTGAGTACGGTAGTGCATAGTCGTACGGTGGACCACGGCAAGTTGTCACTACAGAGAGGATGTATTCTTGGGAGTTAAGACTTGGAGCACTTGCCTTTCCCCTGCTTCAGCAATGCCAATCCCTCAGGCTCTGCCCAGGTTGCCTTGGCTCCGACCATTGTTCACCCATGCTCTATTCAAACCAATCCTACTTAGCATCCTACTCACACAATCACACTACACGCTGCTAGTGGCACCTACGTGGAACCACCTCTCATGGAACATTGGCCAAATTCAGTAAAGGCACTTGATGCGAGTAGATTTACTCGTCAATCCTAATTCATCAGTCATTTACTATGATTTATGGGCATTCTGAACTCAAGCCCTCGAATGCTTTCGAGTGAGAATTTGACAAAATCTGAGAAAAAAGACAAGGGAAGTGTGTGCAGAGGGGGGGGGGGGGACAAGGGAAGAAAGGAGCTTACTGAGGGTGAACAGTGAAGAAGAAGAATAAGAAAGAAGAAGGTGAACAGTGAATGGACGGTTGTACCCCTAAACAAACGGACTTAAATTGACAGAGTGACCTGATTGAAACGAATTTCAAAGTTTAGTGATTACTATGACACAAATCGATGTCCAGTGGTTTAAGTGAAATTTGCCTAATAGTACAGTGGTCAACCGCGTAATTAACTCTTATATTTTTGTGTATGTGTGTGTGTCTATATATATATATATACACACACACACACACGTAATAAACTTAAATTAACTGTAACATAATTTTTTATACTAAATCTCATATGTTAATTTTGTTTTCTAGATACATGATCTATTTTTCGTATGAGAGTTAGTTTTAAGGACATGATTGTCAAAATTAAATCGTAGTGAATAAGTACATCTAGAGTTTTAGAATTAATTTTTACATTATATAAGGCTTCCCAATATAGCCCTCATGTAGTTTTGCAAAATTAAAGAAACTTAAAAACAATAACATTTGCATACCTTTAGAGATATTATTATGTTTAGTATATAGCTTTAAATCCTTTTCAACTATTAGATTTACAAATAAGTTTTTATAATTACTATAATTTCAATTAAGAATACTTGTACATTTATTTGTTGGTCGTGTGGTTTCACAAAAAAAAAAAAAAAATACAGTCAATTTTTTTAGGCTTAATTTCACTGTAAACCCTATGTTTGGGAAATAATTGCAACCAAAACCCCAAAGTTTAAAACTCAGCACCCAAGACCCCAAGGTTTGTCACATGTTGAAATCTCAGGATTTTACTAACAGACGTGAGAAAATCCGTTAGTTATCAAGTGTAAGATGGTCAATCCATTAGCTCTTATTAATATGTTATCTTCTTCTTCAACCATTGCTCATCCCAGCCCACCACCACCAAACACCACCGACATACATTTCATAATCCCACAATACGTAATCCCATAATACATCAATCACTACAAGAAAAAAGGCTTTTAGAGACGGGTAAATCCGTTGCTAAAAGCCTAAAATCTGTCGCTAAATGTTTTAGCGACAGATTTACCATCGCTAAAAGTCCCTCGTATAAAAGCCCGTTACTAATAGTTCGGCGTCGGAATTTTCAAATCTGTCATGTAATATGTAAGTTTTTGCGACGGATGTATTTTTAATTAGCGACGGAATATCCGTCTCTAATTATATTTTAAGTATTTTAATTTATTTTCTTTTTTGTTAAATTAGCGACGGAATAAATGTTTTAGCGACAGAATATTTCGTCGCTAATTAACTGATAGAAGGAACACTTTTAGCGACGGAATTAATCCGTCGCCAAAAGTCAAAATGTTTTTGAAATTTTCTATTACCCAGACCTGTAATAAAATTTTCATTTCTCAACAACAACGCGCAATAATTAATACACAAAGAAATATATATAATC
This sequence comes from Escallonia rubra, assembly GCA_033065855.1. Classification (NCBI taxonomy): domain Eukaryota; kingdom Viridiplantae; phylum Streptophyta; class Magnoliopsida; order Escalloniales; family Escalloniaceae; genus Escallonia; species Escallonia rubra. The sequence continues at coordinate 24,886 of JAVXUO010003010.1, read as the reverse complement.
AATCATAAAAAATGTTTATTATAAAAAAGACTCATTATGTACAAGTTGGTAACAGGATACAGCCGGTTAGGGGAGGGGAAAAGAGTACAAGCCGGGCGCTGGGGGGGGGAAGCTGGGAACGGGCACGAGAAGGGGCTCATAAGGGATTTCCGAGTCCCGGATCTGGATCCTACTGATCCGGGGCCGGCTCAGCATGTCCAGCAGCGGTACCCTGCTGATCCTGCTCCCTGATCATCCTCATCACCACCATAGCAATGCGTTGGATCTCCTCGTGGTCCAACGGACGCCGAGGAGCCGGTGTCTGTGGAGGGGCAGCGGGGGGTGAGGACGCTCATATCACGACACAAGCAGTCCTTCTTAGCAGGCCGCGTATGCAGCCTTTCGGCCGATTGATGACCTCCGGCATATCCAGCCATCGCTTCAACGCCCCGGTACTCGCACCCGTACTAGTGGACGCTGATGGCTGTCTGGACTACTGCTCGGACCCCCTAAGCTGCTCATACGAGGCCTGCAAAAATAGAGATTTAACGATATGTTGGGGCATTAATTAACGCAACAAACATTGAGGATAGAAAGATAAAAAATTAACAACTTAAACAAATTGACTCACATTGATCCGCCGGGCAATATCTGAAATATAGTCGCCCGCCCGGTGCGCGTCGTCCTTGTCCTTCTTCCGCACGTGCGTCCGACTATACGTCAGAGCTATGACCTCATCCTCTTCTAGATCCGGGTGCTCAACTGCGTTCATGTGTTGGACGATGTCGTGTGGCACCGACCCCCCCGTGTGCGTCGGATCTCTGTTCTGTCTGTTCTCGGCCCCGCTCTTACTCTCGGCGTCCTAGCCTGGATCCGCAACCCACCGATCTATTATATCCCCCCATACGGTGACATCCGAACAACGAGGCCTTTCCGCCGTGCTTTAACGTATGACCCGGGTTCACGCCCATACAAGCAGGGCATGCTAGCTTCCCATGTGTGCTCCAGCCACACGTCATTCCCAATGCGGGGAAATCATGTATAGTCCACATCAAAGCAGCCCTCATCTAAAAATTATGTTTAAGGGATGCATCATATGTTTCGACTCCATGATTTCATAACTGTTTTAACTCATCAATCAACGGCCTTAAATACACATCTATGTCCTTGCCGAGACTCTTCGGCCCCGGAATAAGCAACGACAAGAACATGTACGGCTTTTTCATGCACATGCCTGGTGGAAGGTTGTACAGGACAATAATAACAGGCCAACAGGAGTAAGGCGTGGTAGACTGACCGAAAGGGTTGAACCCATCGGTTGCCAGACCAAGTCTAACATTCTGAACTTCCTGAGCAAAGACTGGATGCCTGCCGTCAAACTCCTTCCACGCCTCTCCATCAGCTGGGTGTGTCAGCACATCGGCATTGTTGCTACGAGTTTCATGGTGAGCCCTCATATGTTCAGCCGTATTGGAGGAGTAGTACATTCTCTGGAGCCGTGGTGTGACCGGGAAATATTGCAATATCTTCCATGCAATGTTTTTCTTCTTCCCTTTGTCTGGTTTGTACCTCGAATGATCACATATTGGACATCGTGAAAAATCCTTGTTCTCTTTCCAGAATAATACACAATCGTTATTTCACGCATATATCCGCTCATAGCTCAACCCAAGTTTCCTCATCATCTTCTTCGCGTCATAGTACGACGGTGGTAGCTTTTCACTTTCGGGCAGTATTTCTTTGATTAAGGTAACAAACTCGTTAAAACCTTTTTCACTCAAACCGTGGTCTGATTTCAATTGTAATAACCTACTAACCGCAGACAGTCGTGTGTGTTTTGGAGCTCCATCCCACAGCGGCTCTTCCGCAGCTCTCAACAACTCATAAAACTGATGAGCCCCCTCGTTCGGCGGTTGTGGACTGTCGTTACCCCAGTCAATATTAGCATGCCCAGCATCCATAATCATATCTCGGTAATCATATCGTGCCTCCTCCCTAACTTCAGTTTGACTAGCCGGGTTGGACGACAATACTATCGTTTCCTCGTGTTGCGTCCACCTTGTGTATCCACCCATAAAACCGTACCGACGAAGATGCCATTTTACTTCAATTTTTTTTCTCCAGTGCAACAACTCACATCTACCGCACGGACACCTTATCTTATCAAGGTCAACATGTGCAGGATGCGCATAAGCGAAGTCGAGAAATTCGTCAACGCGACGCTCAAAATCTTCAGCATTCTTCCTTTTCATCCAACTTCGATCGACTGACATGACGACTGAATTATCGTACTGTATACCACCTTCAATTATGACCAGTCATTAGGCATTGCCGATGTAAATATGAATGCATGAATATTACAACATGTCTATATATTTCTCCTCCACTCTCTAACAGGTAGTGGTCATATCCACTCAGAAAAGCACATGTTTATAAAACAGTGAATAACTCATGCTTAGTCCCACGTCTGCGGAAAATTTGGCAGCACCTTCTCGTATTTCTCCAAGTACACGACATCGATTAGGTGTTCTAACATTCATCTAACCTTGCCTTGAAAGGTTTGACAGATGTTAGAACACCAGATCTGTATGCACCGGGAGAAACACACGAGAACGTGTACCAAATATCCACGACATAGAACAGAAAGCATGAGTTAAAACACTGTTTTATAAACAATTAGCTTTTCCAAATTGTCCAAACTGGACATCCAAGGGCTCATTACAAAGCATTAATTTGTAATGAGTACTTTTGAACGGGAACTAAGGGTTTTTATGCATGCATGCATTCAAAAATTGATAACATATGCAAGAATCTTTCCGAAATATCAAAACTGTAGAAAGATCGTTACATATGTTACCAATTCCACATTAAATAGAATTTGTTGGCAATGAGTTGAACCATCTCATTGCCAATGAACTTCTCAAAACAACAACAAATATAAAGAAGGCAGGGTTTGTAAACAACGAGTACTTGAACCATCTCTGGGCAATATGGAGTAATTATGGGATGTACAAGGGCTAATTAGGGCTAACTGGGTTATTAGGGTTAATTACGAGTATTAATTATAGCTAATTAGGGTTGATTAAGACTAATTAGGGTTATTTAGTCCTAATTATGGTTTAATTGTGCCAAGTAGTGCTGATTAGTCGTAATTAGGCTTAATTGGGTTATGTTAGGGCTAATTATTGTTAATGAGGACTAGTTTCGGATAATTATAGCTAATTAGGATATATTAGGACTAATTAGGGTTTTTTAGTCCTAATTAGGATTTAATTGTGCCAAGTAGTGCTGATTAGTCATAATTAGGGCTAATTTCGCTTAATTGGGTTATATTAGGGCTAATTATTGTTAATGAGGGCTAGTTTCAGATAATTATAGCTAATTAAGGTTGATTAGGACTAATTAGGATTTTTCAGTCCTAATTAGGATTTAATTGTGCCGAGTAGTGCTGATTAGTCCTAATTAGGACTAATTTCGCTTAATTGGGTTATGTTATGGCTAATTATTGTTAATGAGGGCTAGTTTCAGATAATTATAGCTAATTATGGTTGATTAGGATTATTTAGTCCTAATTAGGATTTAATTGTACCGAGTAGTGCTGATTAGTCCTAATTAGGGCTTAATTGTGCCGAGTAGTACTGATTAGTCCTAATTAGGGCTAATTACGCTTAATTGGGTTATGTTAGGGCTAATTATTGTTAATGAAGGCTAGTTTCGGATAATTATAGCTAATTAGGGTTGATTAGGACTAATTAGGGTTATTTAGTCCTAATTTGGGTTTAATTGTGCTGAGTAGTACTGATTAGTCCTATTTAGGGCTAATTAGGCTTAATTGGGTTATGTTAGGGTTAATTATTGTTAATGAAGGCTAGTTTCGGATAATTATAGCTAATTAGGGTTGATTAGGACTAATTAGGGTTATTTAGTCCTAATTAGGGTTTAATTGTGCCGAGTAGTACTGATTAGTCATAATTAGGGCTACTTTGGCTTAATTGGGTTATGTTAGGGCTAATTATTGTTAATGAGGGCTACTTTCGGATAAATATAGCTAATTAAGGTTGATTAGGACTAATTAGGGTTATTTAGTCCTAATTAGGGTTTAATTGTGCCGAGTAGAGCTGATTAGTCCTAATTAGGGCTAATTAGGCTTAATTGGGTTATGTTAGGGCTAATTAATGTTAATGAGAGCTAGTTTTGGATAATTATAGCTAATTAGGGTTGATTAGGACTAATTAGGGTTATTTAGTCCTAATTAGGGTTTAATTGTGCCGAGTAGTGTTAATTAGTCCTAATTAGTGCTAATTAGGCTTAATTGGGTTATGTTAGTGCAAATTACAACTAATTAGGCTAACTATAATCAATATGCGCGTAATTGGGTTCATTTGGGTTAATTTGGGGTAATTACAGCTAATTTAATTTTCATTAGGTTCTTAGGGTTAATTAAAACTAATTAGGCTCGTTAGAGCTAATTAGGGTTAATTGATTTATTAAAATATTGTTAATCAGAACTAATTAGGGTTAATTATAGCTAGTGCTGGAGCCACGATGAGATTTCAGGGGGTGCATGCTAAAAATGTCGCGTTAACCTAAATTTAATGCACAGTCAACAATCTCAATTTCGACACCTCATATAGGGTGTTGATATGGTGTCCAATACGTGTCTGACACCTCCGAACACGTGTCCGACGCCTACCGACACGCACCTTCGGACACATCGGCATACGTTGATTTATTTTTTAAATGTCAGACACCGTCGATCAGACGTGGTGTCCATGTCTGCGCTAACTAACATGTATCTCAATCCAATTTGGTCCCATGCTCCGTCAACAATCTCAATTCTCAAATGCTCAATGCAATAAAAATTAACAAAAATCACACATTCAATCCAATTGGGTCCCATCCTCCGTCAATAATCTCAATATCTCAAATGCTCAATGCACAATTAACAATCTAAAATCATCAATTAACAACCTAAAATCATCAATTAAATAATCGCAATTACTTCAAATACACAGCTAATAACCTAAAATCATCAATTAACGACCTAAAATCACAGATCAATAATCACAATTCTCAAATGCACAATTAACAACCTAAAATTATCAAACAAATTATCAATGTTCAAATGGGAAAAAATTGTTCAAAATGCACATATCTGATGCGCTTGAATTATTTCAATTTAGGGTTCGATTGTATTAGGGCATTCAATTTAGGGTTCAATTAGTTTAATTTAGGGTTCGGTTCGATTAGGGCATTCAATTTAGGGTTTAATTAGGGTTCAATTACATCAATTTATGGTTCAATTAGGGGGTTCTATTGATTCAATTTAGGGTTCGATTGATTTGGGGCATTCAATTTAGGGTTCAATTAGTTCAATTTAGGTTTCAGTTGGATTAGGGCATTCAATTTAGGGTTCAATTAGGGGTTTAATTAGTTTAATTTAGGGTTCGATTCGATTAGGGCATTCAATTTAGGGTTTAATTAGAGTTCAATTACTTCAATTTAGGGTTCAATTAGGGGGTTCTATTGATCCAATTTAGGGTTCGGTTGATTTCGCTATTGCAGGGAAAGTAGTCCTGCGCTTCAAGCACTCAAGAACTAGTTCGAGAAAAGTCAAGAGTAGTCTTCTAGTTAAGGCAAGAGAGGTAGTGGAAGAGTTGCAAAGGCTAGGAGAACTGCACCCCAAACGAGTTGCTTGAAGCTGCTCCATATGAGCTACCCTGAGAGGAACTACATCAACACTAACATTCTTGGGTACTTCAGGGGCAGATACACAGCGAGTAAACCATAGACCATGCAGAGAAGAGCAGGGACCATGGCCCCAAATACTTAGAAATTTAAGAGTGGTCTTCACTTCAACATCAGTAGGTTTTATCTGCCCTGCATATTCCCAAGGTAGTTGATGTGCAGAAAGAGTGGATGGGTATTCGTTATGAGCTAAATAAACAATACAAATGTAGCATTTCGATTTGAAGAATAGAACAACTAGTGGGGTGAAGCAAGGTCTCACTGCCAGAGTACAACAGATGAGACCTATTCGCTCAACCCGAAGGACACTTAGTAATTGAGTGAATGAATCTGAGTGTGCATTTTATCGACCCGTTTTTTGGCCTAACCTAAGTTAAGTTCAATAGAAGGTAAGGACATAGATGAGCTTTCTTTCATTGAATGGTCATTGCATAAACTCTGGCAGTCCCGTATAACAGCATAAAGATCTGATGAGGAATTGCTAAAAATGCTAAACCCGTCACCCCCCTCCACCCTACCCCTTCCCCCCGCGCCGAGGGGCCCGGGGTTCCCTCCTCCACAAAATAAAATTAACCCCAAGGCAGCCCTTAATATTTCAGATAGTCCCATCATTGACTTTTATATGGCAGAAACAAGTTAATTACATTGAACTGGACTAAGACTCTTCCATGTTTGTTCCCTTTCAAGTTGAAAACTCTCGTTCTAAAACCAGCTTGATCAACGTCATTACATGTCCCATTAAAAGAAATAACTGACTCTTTTTTTATTTCCTATAGCAAAGCCATGTAATTGGTGCAAAAGTATTTCCCCCCTTTTCGTACCTTATTTCTTATTTCTCAAGAAGTTAAAAGTTTCGAAGGCCACTGAAAATGAAAATCAAGGTAATGCAATTCAGAAAACAGAGCTGCATTTATCATTAATGAGTATCTAATAGTATAGTAGGCACTGAGTGAATGTACACAGTAAGATGGCCTGGTAACCACATGCAAGGTATTTAAATTTTTACAATTTCTAATAGTTCCCAACAAAGCTGGAAATTTTCAGATATTTTCTCAACCCTTCATATATTATGAATGTCCAGAATTTCACTGTGAAAAGCTATAAGATGAAAGGAACCAACGTAAAAAACTACTACTCAAGCACTTGCCACCTGAAAATAGTTCAAGGCATTAAGACCTAATGAGAGTGATGACACCCTTCAATCACTTAAAGAAAAATGCCTTCAGGACAATCGCACAAGTAAAGACATAAAAGAGTTGTATATACCTTTGATTACAATTTCTAAGAACTGTACAACTCTATGTTATCTCAAAGTGAAATTATGCATCAGTCAATAGCGTGCTGAAATCATGCACAAAATGTGAAACGAAGAAATAGCAAAGTCACAGCAAATAAAAAAAATGACTGCCTAGGGAGGTCACCGCCGAAATCATACACGAAAGTCACAAATTCACAGCAAATCATACACGAATATGAAAAGCGACTGGCTAGAAGTAAACAAAGTCACAGCAAGTAAAAACAAAAAAAGCTTATGGGAGTCGCCGGTGTTGAGGGAGGTCACCACCGGTGTCAAGGGAAGTCACCGCCGGTGACGAGGGAGGTCGCCGCCGGTGTCGAGGCTTTTGGTGGCGCCGAAGGTGGGGCAGGATGTGAGAACGGCGGCGGCACAATCGCCGGAGCCTTTTTTGGGATTTTCGAAGAGAGAAACAGTGAGAGAGAAAACCAGATCTGAGAGTTAAATAGACTTTTAGCGACGGAATATATCCGTCGCAAAAAGTTTGTCGGTGAAGGTCTATTTTTACCGACGGAGTTTTTAGTGACGGATTTATTCCGTCGCTTAAAATATTTCCATAAACCCTTGGAAAAAAAATTACCATCAAAATGTTTTAGTGACAGAAGTACCGTCGCTAAAAGTCCGCTAGCAAAAGTCGTCGCCAAAAATTATTATTGACGGTTAATTCTGTCGGTAATAATATTTTACGACGGAGTTTTACTGACGAAGGTTTTCGTTGGTAAAAATCCTTTTAGCGACGGAATCTATTCCGTTGGTAAAACATCTTTTCTTGTAGTGAATAGCTTGCATAAAAATCTTCATTCACACTTTGATCACCACCATGCAGCACTTTTCAGTACCACGAACATCCAAAATCACAACCACCATTCACCTCCAGTAGCACCACTACACCAACAACCACACTGAAAAAACCAGCACCATTCGCACTCGGCAACATAACTAACACCCACAACCACCACCAACAATAAACCAACCATTGTATCCAGACATCACACCAACGAACCTACTGCCATCACAATGTTGAACCTACTGCCGAATCCAACAGCCTTCAGCCCTACGATTTTTTTACAACCAGTACCCAATGCACAAATACCAATGCCATTACACCACCACGAACAAACCACAACCACCATACCACCATCAACCAGGCGATAATGCTGGTTCGATTGTGATGGTGGTTCAGATCTGAGTAGATCTACGGTTGTTGGTGGGTATTATGGTGGCGGCTGGGTGGTCGTCTGAAATGATGTTAGTGAGTTCATGGTGGTAATACGGTGGGTGATTAGGATGGAGTTAGGGTCTTTGGGCTTTACAACGGCTAGTGGTGGTGGTGCTATGGTGGTAGTGGTGGTAGATCAAGGACGGCAGCGTTGGTGGGTTGTTGCAGGCGATGGATTTGGCGGTGGTTGGGTTTTGTCTGAAATGGTGTTGGTGGGTTGATGACGATGATACAGTGGGTGGGTGAGTGGGGTGGAGTTAGGTTGCGGCAGAAGGAGGAGCAGCCAGCGGCGCTTGGGGATGGAGAAGAAAGAAAGGAAAAAGAAAAGAAAAGAAAAGTTAAAAAGAAAGAAATAAATCATAATGACACATGTTTCGATTTGGGCCGTCGAAGTTGGTTGAGATATGACTTATGCTGAAATAATATTAAGAATGACCTGAAAAGACAAAAGTGAAACCAATAAAATAACCCTAGAGGGGAGGGGGGAGGGGGGTGAATAGGGTTTTAAGACTACTTTAAAAATTAACAACCAACAAACCTCAATCTCAATAACTCAAATAAACAAACAACCAATCTCAACACAAATGTAAAACGATAATGTAAAGAGAGAAGGGTTTAGAGATACTTGACAAGGAGAATTAAATGGTTCGGCTTGATATACCCACAAGCCTACGTCCACCCCTTCAAGGAAGTCCCTTGAAAGGCCCTAGAATCCACTAGTATGATCTTCCTTACGGGTCAAGATCGAACATCTTACAATCCCTTGATGCTATGCCCACATCAAGAACAAGCTTTGACAAACCCAAAGCTCCAAAGCTTGACAACCCCAAGCTTTGATACAAGAACCTTTCGATGAAGAAATGTGTACAAGATTTCACTCTCAATAAGTAGATGAGTACAAGTTGAAGTACTAGAACAAGAGAGATGAGTGTATGATGACTTATGAAAGTGTATCTTTCGCTAATGTAAGCTCACAATAAATGCTCTCTTGAAATGGATGAGAAATCAATGAAAACCAAGAGAGATTTGAACAATTGCTTTGATCTTTGAGAATATGAAAGATAAGAGAGCTTTGAATGCAATTGATGAATGAAAACTATGCCCAAGATGAGTATTTATAGAGGTGGGAATAAATATGACCGTTTGGGGTTAGGTGGAGCATTAAATGCGCCAAACGGTAAATGTAGTCGACTGCAATGTCCCATTGCAATCGACTGTATTCCCAAAAGTAGCCATTGGAAATTCAAATTTCCAACTTGCAATCGACGAATTCCCTCTTTGATGCGTTCCGTTGAGAGTCTTTGACCGTGTTGCTCGTCTAATAATCCGTTTGGATGAGTATGAGATTGTTCCTATTGCTTCATCAACTCAATGCATGTTAGACAGCATAATCATCAATGTTAGTTATCATCAAAATCAAATATAATCCTAGGTTAAATAACCGTAGGGGTAACAAAAAGTATCCTTGAAAAGTAACGGAATCGTTGACTCCCGTTAGTGATATCCTGATATTGCAACAGATAGTAAACCTTGGGGTCTTGGGTGTCGAGTTTTAAACTTTGGGGTTTTTGTTGCAATTCTTTACCAAACATAAGGTTTACAATGCAATTAAGCATTTTTCTTATTTTACCAAAAGATTCTAAAAGTGATATATTGTATTGATAAACCTTTATATCCACTACGATAAACATATACTAAAATAAAATAAATGTGAATCGAGTGTTACATTATTTTTATTGTTTCAATCTCAATATTGTAACATCATTTTTTTTCTCTCTTAATGTTATTTTCATTTATTAAATATATGAATTTTTATATTCATATTAGAGAAGTGTTTCAAGGATATAGTAGTTAAAGTTAAGTCATAATATATTAGTTCATCAATTAGTTAGAATTTCAGAATGCTTAGAATTAAATTTTCAGCTATACAAAACTTATTGATATGGAAATTAATTACCTTATCAAGAAATAAGGACTCATTCAAGATAATATTTGAGACATTTAGAGAGGCTTATAATGTTTATAATTTTATTTCACGTTGAAAACATAATGATGACATATCATATTTTTGGATCTTAAAGGTTTTAAATGTTCTCAAATATAGTAACTAAAAGTAATTTGATTTAGTTGCACCTTTTTCGTCTAATACATATGTGATTTCTTTTCAAATTTTTATTTATGGTTATATAGCTTCTTTGTTGATCGTGGAGTCTCATGTAATCAAAAAAATTGTCCTATAATTTGATTAATGATTTTATTTATTATATAGATAATTTTTTTGTAATGATTATGTTATGTGTAAATGCATATACATTTAATAAACTATAAAAAATTTAAATTAACTGTAACATAAAATTTTTGTTCCAAATATCATATGTTATTTTCATAGTTATGAATACCGTACCGAAGTGCGTACCGTTTTCTTCAAGAAACGGTACGTACCGGTACCGGTAGCGTCTCGGTACCGTCTCAAGATTTTCATCAACAATATCTATTTGTATTATTTATTCACTGGCAAACTAACAATATATACATATATTTTTTTACTTACAACTCCTCTAAAATAAACTTTTTATATTATAGAGCTTGATTTACCATAGTTTTCAAATAAGCTAGTTTGTTAAATAATAATGTCTTTGGATTCAAGAATAAGTTATTTTTATGTGTGTGCATGTGTGTGCGCGAGCGGGTGTGTGTAAAGTAGTATATCATATAGATGAAAAAATATTATCAAAGTTTACAGGTATGAAGTAATCAAAGATAAGTGAATATTGAAAACTTATCATAAACGATTTTGCAAATTGTAATGAATTTTATGAGCAGGAGGCTGCAGAAGCTTTGATTAGTATAATACGGAGTAAATCTTAGAGTGTTTTTCTATTTAATTTTTATATGGTCAATTTACAAAATTTCTATTAAAATTTGTTACTTTTACATTTTTTAAAGGAACCGGTACAAAACACAATATCTCGGCCGGTACACAGTTTTCGGCCGGTATCACCTGTACCGGCAGGCACCTGTACCGGCCGGTACAACCGGTACAGAGCGGTATTTTGACCGGTACAAAATTTAAGGGATACCGTACCAGTAAAAGGCAAAAACAGTACGTACCGACCGGTACGGCCGGTACCGGTACGGTATTGATAACTATGGTTATTTTGATTTTCTAGACACGTGATTTCTAATCTTCGCATGAGAGAGTTAGTCTTAACAACATGATAGTCAAAATTAAACTAAAAAAAATCAGCATGTTTAGTTTATTAGCGGTAAAATTAAATAAACTTAGAAATAGGAATCACAACCAAAATAATATTTGCATACCTTTAGATACATTGACATGTTCAGTGTATAGGTTTAAATCTTTTTCAATTATCAGATTTACGAATGAGCTTTGTCATTATTGCAATTTTAGTTAATAATAATTACACAGCCATTTGTTGGTCGTATGGTCTCACCCAAAAAACTTTACGTCAAATTTTTATGGTACCAAAAATATTCTAAAAGTTATATATTATATTGATAAATCTTTATATCGATCACCGGTAAGCATATATTGCGGTTAGCATATATTAAAATACAATGAATATGAACCAGTTTTTGCATTATTTTCTTGAATTCTTTGGAGCTGAAAATAGTATTTGACTTAGACATAAACTACAAGTTGTAACACATGTTAAATAATCAATTTTATCGAATTTTGGACCAAGTAAGCTCACAATAATCCAGTTTCATTTCTAAAGCATAAGGTAATATCATAAACTGGTATGCTAGAACCCTCTGTCTCCATCTGTGAACCCTCAAATTGTGAACAATAATCGTCTGGAGCCTGTGAAAACTGGTCTTCGGATCGTGGTGCCTCTACCTCTTCCTGGAACAGTTGTTGTCGCCGTCCGACCATCTGAAGTAGTCTACATATTTGGCATTCATTAAAACAAGCAATGAGTAATACTTTAAGTAAAATTTGGAACTAGAAAGCTTTTAAACTAGTGTAGTAAAATTAAAGTAACCTCTACCACTAATTCATCTACTACTAACACCACAAATTAATATAGATGACTTCCCAACCACTCCATTAATCTTTGTCATATTTGGTAAAAAAATCTACGTACAAGTCCATAATTCATGATTGCCACATATATATTTATGTTGATTGTCCACTTTTATCAGAAGAATTCTTTTGTAGTGGATGGGTTAAAGAAGAAGTATGGTCACCTACTTACTATCGCTGGCACACAGATTATCTCTCCAGTTTTGATCTTTTTATAGAAACACAAAGACAATATCAGATTCATCAGTTATGCAGCATAGTTGATGTTACAAAATAAAGCAACATGTGGTCAACTTGAGCCTGAAGCCAAGATTGACCGAACTAGGATCCTCTCTTGTAATCAAGTGCCGCTAAATGTATCATAGCACTAGAGGAATCTATCTATATATAATATATAATAAGCGAAGCGAGAAAGATAGTGATAACTCATTTGCATGACACATCATCTCTAACTTACATAACACGTCATCAAATTATGTATCACTCAAGGTCTCTCATACTATCTTGGATATGTTCCTTATTTTAAGATTAATTAATTTATATATTATAAAGCCTTATTTAATTTAAAAAATAATTATAATCTATATCTATATAATATATAATAAGCAAATCGAGAAAGATAGTGATATCTGTACGTGTAGACACTAAAAATAATTTTAAGATCCTCATCCTTAAATTTAATTAATTTTACAGGAGTAATGAGGGTTTTTGGTAAGCCCTATATAATTTAAATGTAATTTTAATCATTCTAAAACTCAACCTAATTAATATACTAACTTATTAGGACTTAATGTTGACTATTGTATCCTTAAGACCATATATATATATATATATATATATAGTATATTTTCAAATTTAAAAAAAATTATGTTACAATTGAGGTTAAACAACTTATGAGACTAACAATAAAAAGTGAACTAGCAATTGATTTAAATGTTGATGGGGTCCTTATTTTGAAGTTTGAATAATTTTGTAAGAATAATGAGGGTTATTATATTCGTACGCGTTGTATAATTTAAAATTTAATTTTAATCATTTAAAACTCAACCTTATCAATACACTAGCTTATACGACTTAATTTTGACTATTGTATTCTTAAAATCCCTTTATTAATTAAAGGGGGACTAAAATCCCTTTAATTAAAAGACAGCCCCAAATCATAGGTTTTCTAATTTTAACCCCACCGCTTTGCCTGTAAATAAAGGGCTTCGGGTAAGGGAGAAAGACACACTGAGTTTCTATAAACAAGCAAGCGCTCTGCCAGAACTCTGTCACAAGCACTCTACATCCTGAGAATTACGCTTCATTTGAAGAACAATATATGCATTATTTTAGTGACGTTCTTCAATCGAGCATTCTCGACGACAAGAATTAATCGCTCTTTGATCCTAAACATCACAGGGGGATTCACCCTCAACCTTTGTGATTCTAAAGTCAAGAATCGCTCTCAATAAAGAAGTCAAAAGTAGCGGTTCAAGAACAAACTTCTTAGCCCTTGGATCGTGACTTTACGGAGATCGAATAAGAGGACTTAGATTTATTTTTAGTAAAAATCACAGAGTGGTGTAACCTTTATTTTAAAAATCATTAAATTGAATTTTGTGAGTTGTTTCTTATCTCGCAGTTTAGACACGAATTTTGTGTGTACAATCTGCATGATACATCATCGCTAATTTACATGACACATCATGAAATTATGTTTTCAATGTGAAAATAGACTTATAAACATTATATACTAAATAAGATAGTGTCACTAAAGCTCTCCAATTCTATCTTGGATAGGTTAATTAATTTAAAAATTAATTCTAATAATTCTAAAACTCTACCTAATCAATATACTAATCTATTAAGACTTTATTTTGATAATTATTCTCTAATGTGAAAATTAAAATCCATAGACCCAAACAAAGTAACTCATGAGATTTAGAACAAAAACTGATCTAATAATTGATTTTAAATTATAATAAGATCCTCATCCTTAAATTTAATTAATTTTACAGGAGTAATGAGGGTTTTTGGTAAGCCCTATGTAATTTAAATGTAATTTTAATCATTCTAAAACCCAACCTAATCAATGTACTAACTTATTAGGACTTAATGTTAACTATTGTATCCTTAAGACCATATATATATATATATATATAGTATATTTTTAAATTTAAAAAAAATTATGTTACAATTGAGGTTAAACAGCTTATGAGACTAACAATAAAAAGTGAACTAACAATTGATTTAAATGTTGATGGGGTCCTTATTTTGAAGTTTGAATAAATTTGTAAGAATAATGAGGGTTATTATATTCGTACGCGTTGTATAATTTAAAATTTAATTTTAATCATTTGAAACTCAACCTAATCAATGCACTAGCTTATACGACTTAATTTATATATATATATATATATATATATATAAATTCACATATCTATGTAAAAAGTGAAAATAACATAATAGATTAATTAGATGAAAAATATGACATTCTAATTGAGTTAAATTATAATCTTTATTCATATATAGATATATAGTAATATACATAAGATAGTCATCGTAAAAAATAAATAATGTGATGTCTAGATTTAATAAACGAATTATAAGTCAAGATTTTTAAATAAGACCTCATGATCGACCAACTGATTATATCTCATATACAAGAATTTAGAAAAAAAAATCAATTATGAGATTTAAAAAAAAAGATGTGGTTAATGTACTCTTAGTATATTTGAGAAAATATTATTTTTAGTAGGATAGTAACAACAATTAAAAATATATTATTTTATAGTTGATTAACTTCACATGAATAACAAGATCAATTAGTAAATATTAGACTAATTATAGCTTTGAAGCTTATTGATTTTAATAGACTTGATTATAACTATGAGCGGTGATTGTTGCGTGCGTTTAATACCAAGTATATGAACCAATCTCCACCATATAATTGTTGGCTTAACATAATAATATTTTCTAAATTTTACAAGCTCATTGTAGTGAATAAGAATGAACCGAGTTGGTATACAAGAGTTCATTATGTTCCGATAAAAAATATCCATGTAAAAAAATCACTAAAAGTATTGATTAGAAGTAAGAACTATAGTTTTGTGACAAATATTAGGCCTATAAGATGTCGAGAGTGAAGTCAAACCTTTTAAACTTAAGCCTCTTTTAAACTATATTTTATAAATGTACTTACATATCAGCTATTAGTTCTAATTATTAACACGTCAAAAACACTCCAAAACAAGAACGCGTCTTCGTCGATTGAATGTCCTCACACATGCACTATAAAATTTAGAAAAGGGAAAATATACAAATTTGTTCAATATTACTTTGTCAGCCTTGGTAAATTCAAAGATGAATCTAACTTGATAATATGTTGGCTAAAATTTTGGTCAATATTTCCTTACTATAAGGTTTGGTATTATCCTATTCAGTTGCTTTGGTTATATATAAAAGGGCAAATTACACCTATTTTCCTGAGGTTAGGGTATAATTACAGTCAAGGATATTAAGTTTTAAAATGTAACATACCGTGACCAAACACTTTTAAAATGTATCAGCTGTGTCCATCCGTCAGGGTTTCATCCAAAAAGTGTACTTTTTTTATGCTGTCATCAATACGTATTTTTAAAATGACGATACTACCCCTTGTACTGTATATACTGAATATTTTTAAAAATTTTAAATTAAGATTTCAATCTGCAAATTAGGGTTTTAGGGTTTTGAAACCCTAATTTGCAAATTAGGGCTATTTGCAAATTAGGGGTTTTCAAATCCCTAATTTTTGAAATTAGGGTTTCATTTTTCAAATTAGGGTTTTAGGGAAACACCGATGAATCCAATTTTAGGATTAGGGTTTTAAACAGTCTCCCTTCCCCATGCCGGCGCCAGTACCTCCTTCCCCACCCCATCGTCAGCCCCCTTAACAACTCACGGCAGCGCCGTTTACCCCGTCGCCGCCTCAACGACTCACGACAGCCCCCATTCACCCACGCCGCTGCAACAACCCAGACTCACTCTCAAATCCATAACCCACGCCGGTGCCGCAGCCGGCGTTTTCTTCCTTAGCCGGATTCGATTCACTTTCGCCATTTTTACAGTGGTGAAGATATCGGTGTCTTCAACTTAGAAGATGGCTGCGACGAAAAGAGCTTGAGATGGTTTTTCGGCTAACCACGACTGCGACGTGGAGGTGGCGGCGTCGATGCGGGCGATAGGGCTGCCGTGAGGTGGCGGCGACGCCAGCATCAGTTCCTTAGTGGTGGGATTGGTGCGATTGGTGACTACACCACCTCCCCCACGCTCCCCTGCCATTTCCCCCGCTCCCCTGCCATTTCCCCCGCTCCCCTGCCATTTCCTGATTTCCTCTTTTTGCCGGCCCTAATTTGGGTTTGCACAATATATTAGGCAGTTGCGGGAGAGGAGAGATGGGTGGCATTTCAAAAAATTTATGTCAAAGACAGGGTTATTCAAGTCTTTTTGTCAAATCCGTTATGTATTTTTGTATTCCGTTTGGTCAACGGACATAAGTGTAATTTGTTCAAACTATTGTCCTTGCCTATAATTATACCATAACCGCAGGGACATAGGTGTTTTATATTTTCCCTCTATAGAAATATCATATTATGCAAATTCTAAGTGAGATATATTAAAAAATAGTGTAAATCTAAAACCTTAAGCAAGTGAGCATGATTTAAATTCAACTAATTTTACGTTGGAAAAGTTTTGAATAATATTTTTATGGTGTTTTTATTGTGAGTAATTAAACTCTTAAGGATTCTAAATTCTGCATTAGCAATATGTTAGGATTTTATGTGAACTTTTATACTCCTAAAGACCCTTTCTTATATGAAAAGAAAAAACCGGATATCTAAATATTTGAATTACATATAAAATTTACATGATATTAGTTATGTTGGATGAATGTAGTCTAAAACTTAGATTGAAAATCTTATTATATTTGAAGATAAATCTGACTTAGTAAGCTTGCTTATTATATATTTTATATGTTAGTTAAGTTTTCAACAACTAGCTTACTACGAGGTTTAGAGCTATCATATTTAGTCATGTTGGTTAAACCTATTTAAACTTTATATAATTATCTCATGCAATAATTACTATTTTCTTTGTATACTTATTTGTGGATTTCATATGCTTCTAAAAATGCCACATTATCCTTATTTAAATTAGTTTTGTTGATTAACTTTTATAAATCACATGCTATAAGAAAGTATATGGATCAAAATTGATCTCAATATATTCTCCGCATTTTTCTCAGTTGAATTTACTTTTTTATTTTTTGCGCACTATATACACACACACACACACACACCCCCACACACGCGCGCGCGCACGCGCATACAAAAATTAGAATTGTTTTTGAAGGCATGGTGTGGGAGTGGTGAGCCAATTAGTTGGTGTATGTTCCTATTAAGGGGCAACAACGCCTCTTGCCCTGGTGGTAGTTTTGATTTAGATCCTTTCCATTGCTTGACAACCATGTAGACGAAGAGAAGGGACGCTAAAAGGCTCGCGAAATAAGGGAAACATTGTCTAGCTACCATGAATATGGACCGCTTTTCATCATCTTTGTCGCTGGAGACAATGATGAACTTAGTTGGTATATACCACTTGCCTACAATGACAAAAATTGCGATTAGATGCAATGAAATTCTGACCATGAAAATAATGAGTTGCGTGCTCTACTTTGGTTGTTAAAAGTTCAAAGTTGTAGGTCAAAAGTAATTTACGAGTAACTGAAAAATACGTTTCGAGCGTATATGGTTGTAAATGGATGTCAGTTAGCAATCTAGTTTTTCTGCTACTAAGAAAAGGAATTACAAATAATAATAGATTTGCAAAGTTATAATCCAAGTTCTCTGTTGTCGGTTAATTAAAATGGCAAGCTAAGAATACACTATGTCTCAACTCCTTGGCCCAAAATGAGCCACCCCAATAGGCCAAATGGGAGACTCATCTTGATAATTTCTCCTTATTGCAATGTTCCATGATTATAGGATGCCTTCCTAGTTTGTTAAGAACTGGGCTCCGAATTTTCGGAAGAATCATATGCTTTATGTTCTGTCTTTGGGTAATGGCTTCTGTAGTCTTATTTTATCGGGTAGAAAGCCCAGTGCAAGAATATAAACTTTTAGCGACGGACTGTCCATTGCTAAAAGACCGTTGGGCAAAAAGCCGTTGCTAAAAGATTAGCGATGGAAATTAGTGGTCCGTCGGCATATGTCCAACTTTTACTGACATAATTAATTACTTTTAGCGATGGGGCTATCTGTCACTAACACTACAAGAAAAGAGAGAATTAGCGACGGACTTTTAGCGACGGACTAAATTCCGTCGCTAAACGTCGTTTCAGAGACGGAAATAACCGTCGGTAAAAGTCCGTCGGTAAAACTATTTAACGACGGAATAATTCCGTCGGTAAACACACCCGTCGGTGAAAGTAGGGTTTTACCGACGGACTTTAACCGACGGGTGTATTCCGTCGGTAAAGGACTTAAAAATATCAGATCCCCCTTTCTTTTCTTTCTCCCGTTGCTCTCTCTCTCTTTCTTTCTCCCGTTGCTCTCTCCCTCTTTCTCTCTCTCTCTCTCTCTCTCTCTCCCTCTCTCTCTCACCGGCGATAGAGCCTGCCACCGCCACTGCCGCCCATCTTCAAAACCGAAGGACCGCCGCCACCACTGCCGCGCTGCCACCACTGTCGCGCCGCCACTACTGCCGATCTGCCACCACTGTCGCGCCGCCACCACTGCCGCGCTGCCACCACTGTCGCGCTGCCACCACTGCCGCACTGCCGCGCTGCCACCAGTGTCGCGCCGCCACCACTGCCGATCTGCCACCACTGCCGCGCTGCCACCACTGTCGCGCCGCCACCACTGCCTGTGAAGGTCTTCTGGTTTGCTTCCCGTGTCCTGTCATTAATTTCTCTTTGGTTTTTATTAACATGTAAGTGGCTTTCGAGGAGTTAAGTGCGTGTTTTGTATGTGTAGTGTGTGTTCGTGACTGTGTGTGTGTGTGTTCTTGATGGTGTGTGTATTATAGGTGTGTAAATGTGTTAAATTGAGTGTTTAAGTGTATGTTGTAGTGAGTTAGAATGGTGTAATGAGGTTTCTATGATTTAAAGTGGGTTGGAAGTGAGGTAATGTGTGGTTGTGAAGTGGGTGTGGGATGAACATCTCGGCTGAAGGTAGAAGGAGATGTGTGTGCATTTAGGTGAAATACTAGGTGTGCTTAATCTGAATAGTAAAGGTAATGGTCACTAAAGGTTAAAATTAAATTAGGCAGTTTTCAATGATTTTTTATAAATATCTAGGATCAGAATTGGACAAAGTGCAAAACTATAACCCCCAATAGTTTTACGAGATGTAGGCTCCGGAATGTTTTGAGAATTTTCGGTGTCCGTAAGGGGTGCTAAATTATGGCATCGATTAATCAAAGTTAACAAATTATTTAACCTAGTAAACTAACCGAACCCTAATTGAACCCCAAATTGAATGCCCTAATCCAACCGAACCCTAAATCGAACTAATTGAACCCTAAATTGAATGCCTCAAATCAACCGAACCCTAAATTGAATCAATAGAACCCCCTAATTGAACCCTAAATTGAATGCCCTAATTGAATCGAATCCTAAATTAAACTAATTGAACCCCTAATTAAACCCTAAATTGATTGCCCCAATCTAACCGAACCCTAATTGAACCCCAAATTGAATGCCCTAATCCAACCGAACCCTAAATCGAACTAATTGAACCCTAAATTGAATGCCTCAAATCAACCGAACCCTAAATTGAATCAATAGAACCCCCTAATTGAACCCTAAATTGAAGTAATTGAACCCTAAATTGAATGCCCTAATTGAATCGAATCCTTAATTAAACTAATTGAACCCCTAATTAAACCCTAAATTGATTGCCCCAATCTAACCGAACCCTAATTGAACCCCAAATTGAATGCCCTAATCCAACCGAACCCTAAATCAAACTAATTGAACCCTAAATTGAATGCCTTAAATCAACTGAACCATAAATTGAATCAATAGAACCTCCTAATTGAACCCTAAATTGAAGTAATTGAACCCTAAATTGAATGCCCTAATCGAACCGAACCCTAAATGAAACTAATTGAACCCTAAATTGAATGCCCTAATACAATCGAACCCTAAATTGAAATAATTCAAGCGCATCGGATATGTGAATTTTGAACATTTTTTTCCCATTTGAACATTGATCATTTGTTTGATAATTTTAGGTTGTTAATTGTGCGTTTTAGAATTGTGATTATTGATCGATGATTTTAGGTTATTAGCTGTGTATTTGAAGTAATTGCGATTATGAATTGATGATTTTAGGTTGTTAATTAATGATTTTAGATTGTTAATTGTGCATTGAGCATTTGAGATATTGAGATTATTGACGGAGGATGGGACCCAATTGGATTGAATGTGTGATTTTTGTTAATTTTTATTGCATTGAGCATTTGAGAATTGAGAATTGAGATTGTTGACGGAGGATGGGACCCAATTGGATTGAGATACCTGTTAGTTAGCGCAGACACGGACACCACGTCTGATCGACGGTGTCCGACATTTAGAAAACAAATTAACGTATGCCGATGTGTCCGGAGGTGCGTGTCGCTGGGCATCGGACACGTGTCCGGAGGCGGCGGACACGTGTCCGGAGGCGTCGGACACGTGTCCGGAGGCGTCGGACACGTGTCCGGAGGCGTCGGACACGTGTCCGGAGGCGTCGGACACGTGTCGGTATGTGTCAGACACGTGTCGGTATGTGTCTGACACGTGTCCGGAGGTGTCAGAAACGTATCGGACACCATATCGACACCCTATATGAGGTGTCGGAATTGAGGTTGTTGAATGTGCATTAAATTTAGGTTAGTTAGGTTAATGCGACATTTTTAGCATGCACCCCCTGGAATCTAATCGTGGCTCCAGCGCTGGCTATAATTAGCCCTAATTAGTCCTGATTAATAATATTTTAGTAAATCAATTAACCCTAATTAGCTCTAACGAGCCTAATTAGTTTTAATTAACCCTAAGAACCTGATAAAATTCAAATTAGCTGTAATTACCTCAAATTAGCCCAAATGAACCCAATTATGCGCATATTGATTGTTGTTAGCCTAATTAGTCATAATTTGCACTAACATAACCCAATTACGCCTAATTAGCGCTAGTTAGGACTAATCAACACTACTCGGCACAATTAAACCCTAATTAGGACTACATAACTCTAATTAGTCCTAATCAACCCTAGTCAGCTATAATCATCCGAAACTATCCCTCATTAACATTAATTAGCCCTAACATAACCCAATTAAGCCTAATTAGCCCTAATTAGGACTAATCATCACTACTCGGCACAATTAAACCCTAATTAGTCATAATCAACCCTAATTAGCTATAATTATCCGAAACTAGCCCTCATTAACATTAATTAGCCCTAACATAACCCAATTAAGCCTAATTAGCCCTAATTAGGACTAATCATCACTACTCGGCACAATTAAACCCTAATTAGGACTACATAACTCTAATTAGTCCTAATCAACCCTAGTCAGCTATAATCATCCGAAACTATCCCTCATTAACATTAATTAGCCCTAACATAACCCAATTAAGCCTAATTAGCCCTAATTAGGACTAATCATCACTACTCGGCACAATTAAACCCTAATTAGTCATAATCAACCCTAATTAGCTATAATTATCCGAAACTAGCCCTCATTAACATTAATTAGCCCTAACATAACCCAATTAAGCCTAATTAGCCCTAATTTGGACTAATCATCACTACTCGGCACAATTAAACCCTAATTAGGACTACATAACTCTAATTAGTCCTAATCAACCCTAGTCAGCTATAATCATCCGAAACTATCCCTCATTAACATTAATTAGCCCTAACATAACCCAATTAAGCCTAATTAGCCCTAATTAGGACTAATCATCACTACTCGGCACAATTAAACCCTAATTAGTCATAATCAACCCTAATTAGCTATAATTATCCGAAACTAGCCCTCATTAACATTAATTAGCCCTAACATAACCCAATTAAGCCTAATTAGCCCTAATTAGGACTAATCATCACTACTCGGCACAATTAAACCCTAATTAGTCATAATCAACCCTAATTAGCTATAATTATCCGAAACTAGCCCTCATTAACATTAATTAGCCCTAACATAACCCAATTAAGCCTAATTAGCCCTAATTAGCCCTTGTACATCCCATAATTACTCCATGTTGCCCAGAGATGGTTCAATTACTCGTTCTTTACAAACCCTGCCTTCTTTATATTAATTGTTGTTTTGAGAAGTCCACTGGCAACGAGATGGTTCAACTCGTTGCCAACGAGTTCTATTTAATGTGGAATTGATAACATATGCAACGATCATTCTGCAGTTTTGATATTTCGGAAAGATTCTTGCATATCTTATCAATTTCTGAACACATGCATGCATAAAAACCCTTAGTTCCCGTTCAAAGGTACTCATTACAAAGTAATGCCTTGTAATGAGCCTTTGGATGTCCAGTTTGGACAGTTTGGAAAAGCTAATTGTTTATAAAACAGTATTTTGACTCATGCTTTATGTTCTATGTCGTGGATATTTGGTACACGTTCTCGTGTGTTTCTCCGGGTGCATACAGATCTGGTGTTCTAACATCCGTCAAACCTTCCTGAGCAAGGTTAGATGAATGTTAGAACACCTAATCGATGTGGTGTACTTGGAGAAATGCGGGGAGGTGCTGCCGAATTTTCCACAGACATCGGACTAAGCATGAGTTATTCACTGTTTTATAAACATGTGCTTTTCTGAATGGGATAGGACCACTACCTGTTCAAGAGTAGGGGAAATATGTAGACGTGTTGTAACATTCATGCATTGATATTTACATCGGCAATGCTTAATCACTGGTCATTATTGAAGGTGGTATACAGTACGATAATTCAGTCGTCATGTCAGTCGATCGAAGTTGGATGAAAAGGAAGAATGCTGAAGATTTTGAGTGTCGCGTTGACGAATTTCTCGACTTCGCTTATGCGCATCCTGCACATGTTGACCTTGATAAGATAAGGTGTCCGTGCGGTAGATGTGAGTTGTTGCACTGGAGAAAAAGAATTGAAGTAAAATGGCATCTTCGTCGGTACGGTTTTATGGGTGGATACACAAGGTGGACGCAGCACGGGGAAACGATAGTATTGTCGTCCAACCTGGCTAGTCAAACTGAAGTTAGGGAGGAGGCACGATATGATTTTCGAGATATGATTATGGATGTTGGGCATGCTAATGTTGACTGGGGTAACGACAGGCCACAACCGCCGAACGAGGGGGCTCATCAGTTTTATGAGTTGTTGAGAGCTGCGGAAGAGCCGCTGTGGGATGGAGCTCCGAAACACACACGGCTGTCTGCGGTTAGTAGGTTATTACAGTTGAAATCAGACCACGGGCTGAGTGAGAAAGGTTTTAACGAGTTTGTTACCTTCATCAAAGAAATACTGCCCGAAAGTGAAAAGCTACCGCCGTCGTACTATGACGCGAAGAAGATGATGAGGAAACTTGGGTTGAGCTACGACCGGATAGATGCGTGCAATAACGATTGTGTATTATTCTGGAAAGAGAATAAGGATTTGTCATTATGTCCAGTATGTGATCATTCGAGGTACAAACCGGACAAAGGGAAGAAGAAAAACATTGCATGGAAGATATTGCGATATTTCCCGGTCACACCACGGCTTCAGAGAATGTACTACTCCTCCAATACGGCTGAACATATGAGGGCTCACCGTGAGACTCGCAGCAACGATGCCGATGTGCTGACACACCCAGCTGATGGAGAGGCGTGGAAGGAGTTTGACCGCAGGCATCCAGTCTTTGCTCAAGAAGTTCGAATGTTAGACTTGGTCTGGCAACCGATGGGTTCAACCCTTTCGGTCAGTCTTACTCCTGTTGGCCTGTTATTATTGTCCCTTACAACCTTCCACCAGGCATGTGCATGAAGAAGCCGTATATGTTCTTGTCGTTGCTTATTCCGGGGCCGAAGAGTCCCAGTAAGGACATAGATGTGTATTTAAGGCCGTTGATTGATGAGTTAAAACAATTATGGAATCATGGAGTCGAAACATATGATGCATCCCTTAAACAAAATTTTCAGATGAGGGCTGCTTTGATGTGGACTATACATGATTTCCCCGCATTGGGAATGACGTGTGGCTGGAGCACACATGGGAAGCTAGCATGCCCTGCTTGTATGGGCGTGAACCCCGGTCATACGTTAAAGCACGGCGGAAAGGCCTCGTGGTTCGGATGTCACCGTAAGCTTTTGCCACCGGGCCATCAGTTTCGTAGGCAGAAGGATAAATTTGACGGGACAATCGAGCGTGAGGTTGTCACACTGGACTACCCATCTGGTGAAAAAGTACTCTCACACCTGGAGGCACTTGATACTGACATACCACACGGTAAGGGTGTGCCGGATCAGAAGATTGCAGGGTTCGGGAAAGAGCACAACTGGAGAAAATTTTGTATCTTCTGGGAGTTAGCCTACTGGAGGACGCTCGTTATCCAG
>JAVXUO010000540.1:0-40479 GCA_033065855.1 Escallonia rubra | reverse complement strand
TTAGTTCAGGAAAGGGTGTGAGACACCCGTTTAGTTATTTTAAAGTTGTGAATTCAGGAAGCTTAAAAGTCGTTTGAAAAAACTATTCAGCTTTTCTGATGCCAGGGGGCATTTTGGTAATTCGCGTTCCGAGAGGGGTATTTTTGTAATTTTGCCCCTTTCAAATTTTCAAATGACTGCTTCGTCCAGAAATGTAAGCAAAGCACCTGAAAGGTTGTTTCGAAGCTGATTTGGGGCGTTAGGGTGATAATGAACCCCCGGGGGCATTTCGGTAATTTGCCGCTCATCGGGGGCTATTTTGGTAATTTTACATTATACAAATTTTCCAACAATTACACTGCAAATAATTTTTATTCTTCTTTTATTTAATTCTATGACTTGTTGAGAATGATATAATTTTTATTTTTTAGATTTCAGTATAAATATGGATGCAACTGGAGGAAGCAATTTTTGTGAAGGTTCTGATCCACCTTACTTGGATCAAGTTTTTCAAACACTGGACGAAGTCGAAGCATACTACAGAGCATATTCGAAAACGATGGGTTTCGGTATTAGAACTAAGACGACTAGAAAACGGGTGAATACAGATCAAATTTGTGCAAGACTATTTGAGTGTCATAGAGGAGCACCGCATGTACCCCCGGTCGTTCAGATCAGTGACGAAGGGACAACAAGACAAAGAAAACGCGACACATTTCCGGGTACCGGCTGCAAGGCCCATGTGTATGCAGTACACCGGAAAAAAAAAATCATTGGGTTGTGACGGGAGTGGAGTTGAGTCATAATCATCAGTTGATGACCCCCAGTAAGATTGGTCAAATTCATCAACACCGAGAAATTAGCGCGGCACACAGACAACTGATTTTTACAATGGCCGGGGCTAAAATTCCACCTTCTAAGATGATGGGGGTTTTCTCAAGCCAGGCTGGGGGGATTGACAAGTTGAGTTTCAACGAAGTAGACCTTCGAAATGAACTTCGTGCTCAGAAGAGAGAGTCTTTCGGTAGGAGTGATTCTCAAGCTACACTTGATCTCTTCAGGTGCCTTCAGAGTGAGAATTCTGGATTTTTCTACAGTCTCCAACTCGATGATGAGAACCGCATTAGTACTATATTTTGGGCGGACCCCCGTTCTAGAGCTGCTTACCAAAATTTTGGGGATGTTGTGACGTTTGACACCACATACCGCACCAATAAGTACTCTATGCCTTTTGCTCCGTTCACCGGGGTGAACCACCACTATCAGTCAATCTCGTTTGGCTTTGCCCTGCTTAGGGATGAGACGGATGAGTCATTTACGTGGTTATTTGAAACGTGGCTTCACAATGTATATGCGAAACATCCGGAATTTAAGACTGACTTTAATACATGTGTGAAGAAATCGTTGACGGTAGACGTGTTCGAGGAGAGGTGGGCCACGTTAATGGATGACTACTATTTGCACAATCATGACTGGTTACAATCGTTGTATGCGATCAAGACACAGTGGGTCGGTGCCTACACCAAGAAGTTTTTTGCAGCCGGAATGACTACGACCTCGAGAAGCGAAGCTATGAATTCATTCTTTGATGGGTACGTAAGCCAGTCTTCAAGTATAGTGGAGTTCGTACTGGAGATGCAGAAAGCCGTTGATAGGCAATTGTACCGTGAGAGAGAAGCCGACGCGGCTACAGTTTACAGAGAAAGAGCCATACTACTCTTTTCACCTTTGGAGGCTCATGCGGCTCAAGTCTATACCAAGGAAATGTTTAGACAGTTTCAAGATGAACTACTAAAGTCGAATCAATATGGCATGACAAAGTTGCACGAGTATTCCACCAGAGATCTCAAGGTTTATGCTTTGACAAACGTGACGAATTTCGCCAATCCGTGCTCTTCGTCGACTCCGAGGAACAGAAGACATTTTACCGTGGCTAAATGTATGGACACCGGGTTGGTAAATTGCAACTGTCAATTGTTTGAGCATAAAGGTATACTTTGTCGACACGCGTTGAGGGTTTTGAGCTCCAAGAATGCTCGTGAAATCCCTCCACAGTATATCTTGGAACGGTGGACGAAGGAAGCCAATAGAGTCCACGGTCACATTCCTTACGTGCCCAATGTTTCAGTTGATTTCGAGCAATCTGAGCCGCTGCGATATAATCACCTTTGTAACATCATGCACGGTTTATCATTGGATGCAGCGTCAACATTTGATGGGTACAGGTATCAAGTTGAAGCAGCCGCACGGGATAAGGCTAAGCATGCACAGTTTAGGATGGCTGATCCAGAAAGACGGGACACTCCGACTACTCGGACGACTCCAGCCGGTAGATTCAATCGAGCCAAACAGCCAGTCATTGACGGCACTAGCATGCAAGGTGAGGAGGACGACATTTTTGATCCAATTATTTCTCAAACAAAAGGGCGAAAATGAGAAATACGCATGAAGAATCCGATTGAAAAAGCAACGGGTCAAAAAAAATTGCGAAAGTGTGCGTTGTGTAATAAGATGACTGATCATGACAAGAGAAACCATTATAAAGTGTTAGGTCTCGCACCTGGCAGTATGGTCGAGGAGGACGATGATGATGAAGAGTGTTAGGGTTAATGTTTCAGTTGTATAACGAATAACTTTTATAATGTTTAAATTTGTGATTTGGTTTGTTGAATCTTTAATTTGTGATTTGGTTTGTGGATTATTGATATTTTTGGAAGGGCCTATTCGCGCACACTTTAGCGCCCAATTCATTGCTTCCGAAAAATCTTGTAAATTTTTTGGTTCATTGCACCTCAGGCACGCTAGTTAGCCCATTCGTAAGAATTTCGGCGAAAAACGAGACACGTTATTTTTTGGGTTTTCCTATGAAGGCCTATTCGGGCACACTTTAGGGTCTAATTCATAACTTCCGAAAAATCTTGTTTTTTTTTTTGTCACTGTTTTTTCGCTCATTGCACCTCAGGCACGCTAGTTAGCCCATTCGTAAGAATTTCGGCAAAAAACGAGACACGTTATTTTTTGGGTTTTCCTATGAAAGGCCTATTCGGACACACTTTAGGGCCCAATTCATAACTTCCGAAAAATCTTGTAATTTTTTTGTCACTTTTTTTTCGCTCATTGCACCTCAGGCACGCTAGTTAGCCCATTCGTAAGAATTTCGACGAAAAACGAGACACGTTATTTTTTGGGTTTTCCTATGAAGGGCCTATTCGGGCACACTTTAGGGCCCAATTCATAACTTCCGAAAAATCTTGTAATTTTTTTTGTCACTTTTTTTTCGCTCATTGCACCTTAGGCACGCTAGTTAGCCCATTCGTAAGAATTTCGGCGAAAAACGAGACACGTTATTTTTTGGGTTTTCCTATGAAGGGCCTATTCGGGCACACTTTAGGGCCCAATTCATAACTTCCGAAAAATCTTGTAATTTTTTTTGTCACTTTTTTTTCGCTCATTGCACCTCAGGCACGCTAGTTAGCCCATTCGTAAGAATTTCGGCAAAAAACGAGACACGTTATTTTTTTGGATTTTCCTATGAAGGGCCTATTCGGGCACACTTTAGGACCCAATTCATAACTTTCGAAAAATCTTGTAATTTTTTTTGTCACTTTTTTTCGCTCATTGCCTCTTAGGCACGCAAATAGCCCATTTCTATGAATTTCGGCAAAAATCAAGACAAATAATATATTTGGTTTTCCTATAAAAGGCATATTCGCGCACACTTTATCGCCAAATTCATAGCTTGCGAAAATACATGTACATTTTTTAAGGGGTTCTTTGCTCATTGCACCTTAGTCACGCTAGTTAGGATAATGGTAATGAAGCCATCTAGCTTCATTCTTTTTCAGCTCCCAGGCTATCCTATACCTAAACGTCAAGGCAGCCTTCCTAGTCCACGACGTATATCTGAGCACCTCCGAGCGAGCAATGTAGTCCATGTACTTGAGGACGTAAATCCCGCAATCGTGACTGTTATATTGCTTTGGTCGGTCCTGTATCATCACGACCGTCCAAGGCTCTACCGTCGAATTCCTGGTGATGGATTCCCCCCAATAATCTCGGCACGCTAGCGAGAAGATAGTAGTCTGCATCCAACAATTAAAAAGATCATCAAGCCTATGTTACAATAAGAATATGCTATGAGCCAAGGTCAACCGATAAAAACTAACCACTGCAGTGATGTACTCGCTATACATCTGTGCCAGCGACCGCCCAGGAGAGTCCTCCCTTAGGCTATCGTATATGGTGACCTGTGTGTTCGCTGGAGGGAGAACTAATAGGAACCAGTGGTGTTCATGATGGCAAGGTATCATGACAAGGTTCGCATCGGCAGCGTGACATTGGTAGTCTGCGTTCAACAGGCCTAATACGTTTCCAGATGGTTTCCACTTACCCTTGCCTGCCCCTCGCCTCCTCCATTCTGTTAACTCCCTCATGCTGGTCACCATTAATGTGACAAATTAAGTGGGATGCAGGTTAAGCTTCAAACCTTCGCACTGGTTATAACGTAGCTCTCTAATCCGGAGCAGATCTATATAAGCGTTCATGACGAAATTTGAAATATATGTCTCCGGTGCCAACATTCTCACATCC
Source organism: Escallonia rubra (assembly GCA_033065855.1). Lineage (NCBI taxonomy): Eukaryota > Viridiplantae > Streptophyta > Magnoliopsida > Escalloniales > Escalloniaceae > Escallonia > Escallonia rubra. The sequence goes on along the minus strand of JAVXUO010000540.1, from coordinate 35,910 downwards.
GCGTGACCTAGCAATGTTCCAAGAGGAAAGTCTGTTGAATCGACAGGCTCAGGCCCGAAGTAGTGCCGGTCGATCCAATCCCGCTTATTCGGCCTCAATGGCTTTGTCGCTTGTCCTTTATCCGACCGGTTGCTTGGGCGTGAGGCCTGGATTCCTACTTGGGTCACCTGACTCTGGCGCTGAGAGTCGTACGTGTCAGGAGGCAAGCGACTAGACAGCTCCCACACCACACTCTGGGGCACAGAGTCGTACGCGTCAGGAGGCACGTGACTAGACGGCTCCCACACCACACTCTGGGGCACATAGTCGTACGCGTCAGGAGGCACGCGACTAGACGGCTCCCACACCACACTCTGGGGCACATAGTCGTACGCGTCAGGAGGCAAGCGACTAGACGGCTCCCCCAGGCCCTGACTCTGGGGCTGAGAGCCGTACGCGTCAGGAGGCAAGCGACTAGACGGCTCCCCTTGGTAACCCCGGTACGCAACACTAAAGTTGTGAAGATCAGTCTTGTACCTCTCAATGGAGCTCTTGAGACTGTCAGGCGCATGCGCGACATACCAGTCAAACCGCTCGAGCTGCTTGAACACCTCAGTGCCCTGGTCAACCTAAAAAACATGCATAGAAAAATCACCGTCATCATTTCAGGCATGGTCGAGAAGGTGCGCAAATAAATATTGAAACAACACTAGGTTGACTTACAATGCTCAATGCCCAGAACTGGTCATAGACCTCACGTGGCGCATACGATTTGGTCCTCACTTGGGAAGGGCGATTCACCCTCGTGCGCGTCACCTTGAGAAACCACTGCAGGTACTCCTCAGTACTGGTGCCGTCGTCCTTGAGCGATACAAGGCTACCATACGTTTCTTGCCAAGTATTCCACTGTTGCACCTCGTCGCTCAGCAAATTCAAGGCATCAGGCACCTCAAAATTCGGACCTCGACCGCTCCTGTATCGCCGCATGTCTACAGCGGGTTTTGGTATCCCTTGTAGACAGCCAGCTTGTTTCATAGCTCGATCGGGCATCTGAAACTCACATACTTCGAAGTGAATAAGTGGCACCCGAACCAAACCTGCCAGCACGTACGACACCGGAAGTTGCCAATACAACTCATCCAACCGATGCATCACCTTCCCATATGGCTGCCACGTCACCTGGGATGCATCCATCATATATAGTTCCCCCGATAGAACATTAGATGGTGGTGAGGGTCTACCCGTCTCCTCCGTTTGGTCGTAGGCCCCCAGGCCCACACCCTAGGCCACGTCTCATCGGAATCAGCTACGGGCTGTGGACGACCCGTGGGTAGCCTCTCGTAAGACCAAACCTGTGAACGCAAACATTATATGGAATTAGTAATTAATCACGAATATATTGACACGTCAACCAAGAATATTGGACAAAAACGTCAAACCTGTAACAGAGTGATGCAGGCGGCAATGGACTTGGCACCCTTTCTCGTAGCTTTGTGCAATGCTCGATATAGGTGCGCAAGGACAGCTGAACCCCACGAATACGAGTATACCTCCTCAAGATTCTCCAAGAACACCATATACTTCGGATGCACCGTGTTTTTTTTTTGCGTCGGAAGTAATATAGATCCAGTAATATACAAAAGGAATGCCTTCGTATACGTCACCAAATCATGAGGAGTGTATTCATCCGGTAGCTCGCCGTACTGCTCTCTCAGCCATTTAAGTTTTATGCCGTTGGTTGTAAGAGCGTCCCTCGGAATTCCCGAAAAATACTGCCTAGCCATCTTCGCTATGGATGCAGACGTTTTACTCGAAGTAATGGGTCTGCCGTGACATGGGATTCCAAGTATAAATCCGACGTCCTCTAATGTAATAGTCATTTCACCAAACCGGAAGTGAAATGAGTTCGTCTCGCCCCTCCATCGTTCAACTAGAGCGGATATAAGGCAATCGTCGTGCCGAGACCAATTCCCGCAATCGGTGAACACGGTCAAATTTTGATCGTGTAATAGTTGTATTTGTTCCTCGTTCAGTACCCACTCGTCGAGGTGACTTGTGCTTTGAATTGTTTCCAAAACACCCCTATCGACACCGTCAAATACGTGCCTCGCGACGTGGTCATCGTCATCGTATAGGATTGATGTATCATGAGGTCCAGGGTTGAAATCCATATCTGTAAGAACAAAATATAATCGTAAACCAACTTAGCGTCCATAATATTTACATTCCAAAACTGTAACTGAATCGTTAACCTAGCTTACCAACGCATTAGCAATAGTCATTAAATCATTATTTTAATGTATTAAAACCATTCCTCACTTCCAACCACTCCGAACGCTTAATAACGCTAGTTCCCTAAAATTTAGCGCCAACATGGTTATTTAGCAATAGCCCCCCCCCCCCCGATGGCCGCTACACCCCCAACACCTCAAAACCGCTTTTAAAGCACTTTTTAAATGTATTACATCAATTATATACCAAATATTTCCTCAGAATATTTTAAGGGGGAAAGTTACCAAAACACCCCCAACTTATGCAAAATACCCTGTGGCAGTCATCGCCCCAACAAACATCTCAGAAAAACTTTAAAATAACTAAACGGGTGTCTCACACCCTTTCCTGAACTAAAAGTCATTCGGGAAATTTGTGTAATGTAAAATTAGGAAAATAGCCCCCGATGAGCGGCAAATTATCGAAATGGCCCGGGGTTCATTCTCACCCCAAGGCCCCGCAAATCGGCTTCAAATCAGCCTTTCAGGTGCTTTGCTTACATTTACGGACTGAAAAGTCGTTTCAAAAACTTGACACCGTAAAATTACCAAAATACCCCTCTCGGGGTGGCGAATTACCAAAATGCCCCCTGGCATCAGGAAAAATCTCAAAAGTGCTTTAAGATGCTATTTTAAGGTTCCTGAACTGATTCGTGATCTAAAAAGTATTTTACGGAAGTTTCGCCCAAAAATCCCGAACCGGTGTCCGGATCGAGCGCGTAAAAGCCCGTTCGGCAAAAAAATTGCTAACGGCTTCGGAATGGCCCGAATTCCTGGGGAATGGAACTTCCCAGCATCCTAGGGTTCTCAAAAAAGTTTCGCGCGAAATCGCGCTAGCTTGATATTTTAAATTACACTGCGAAGTTACAAGGTTGCGCGTATCAGTTAACCCCTTTCCAGTCTTTGGAAAAATCTGAAATTTTTACCTGATACGTATCTTTTAGAAATAACTAGGGTCTCTTTTTTGTACTTTGGCAAAATCTAGCTCTAGCTATTTTTTATAAATTCGTGAAAAACTGTCTAATTAAGTTTTTACCTTTAGCGACCCCAACGCCCCGCGAATCGGCTTCAAATCAGCCTTTCAGGTGCTTTGCTTACATTTCTGGACTGAAAATTCGTTTCAAAAACTTGACACCGTAAAATTACCAAAATACCCCTCTCGGGGCGGCGAATAACCAAAATGCCCCCTGACATCAGAAAAAATCTCAAAAGTGCTTTAAGATGCTATTTTAAGGTTCCTGAACTGATTCGTGATGTAAAAAGTATTTTACGGAAGTTTCGCCCAAAAATCCCGAACCGGTGTCCGGATCAAGCGCGTAAAAGCCCATTCGGCAAAAAAATTGTTAACGCCTTCGGAATGCCCCGAATTCCTGGGGAATGGAACTTACCAGCATCCTAGGGTTCTCAAAAAAATTTTGCGTGAAATCGCGCTAGCTTGATATTTTAAATTACATTGCGAAGTTAGAAGGTTGCAAGTATCAGTTAGCCCCTTTCCAGTCTTTGGAAAAATCTGAAATTTTTACCTGGTACGTATCTTTTAGAAATAACCGGGGTCTCTTCTTTGCACTTTGGCAAAATCTAGCTCTAGCTATTTTTTATATATTCGTGAATGACTGTCGAATTAGGTTTTGACCTTTAGCGACCCCTACGCCCCGCGAATCGGCATCAAATCAGTCTTTCAGGTGCTTTGCTTACATTCCCTTCAAAAACTTGACACCATAAAATTACCAAAATACCCCTCTCGGGGCGGCGAACTACCAACATGCCCCCTGGCATCAGGAAAAATCTCAAAAGTGCTTTAAGATGCTATTTTAAGGTTCCTGAACTGATTCGTGATGTAAAAAGTATTTTACGGAAGTTTCGCCCAAAAATCCCAAATCGGTGTCCGGATCGAGCGCGTAAAAGCCCGTTCGGCAAAAAAATTGCTAACGGCTTCGGAATGGCCCAAATTCCTGGGGAATGGAACTTCCCAGCATCCTAGGGTTCTCAAAAAAGTTTCGCACGAAATCGCGCTAGCTTGATATTTTAAATTACACTGCGAAGTTACAAGGTTGCGCGTATATGTTAACCCCTTTTCAGTCTTTGGAAAAATCTAAAATTTTTACCTGATACGTATCTTTTAGAAATAACTAGGGTCTATTTTTTGTACTTTGGCAAAATCTAGCTCTAGCTATTTCTTAAAAATTCATAAAAAATTGTCTAATTAAGTTTTCACCTTTAGCGACCCCAACGCCCCTCGAATCGGCTTCAAATCAGCCTTTCAGCTGCTGTCCTTATATTTCTGGACTGAAAAGTCGTTTCAAAAACTTGACACCATAAAATTACCAAAATACCCCTCTCGGGGCGTCGAATTACCAAAATGCCCCCTGGCATCAGGAAAAATCTCAAAAGTGCTTTAAGATGCTATTTTAAGGTTGCTGAACTGATTCGTGATGTAAAAATTATTTTACGGAAGTTTCGCCCAAAAATTCCTAACCGGTGTCCGGATCGATAGCGTAAAAGCCCGTTTGGCAAAAAATTGGTAACGGCTTCGGAATGGCCCGAATTCCTGGGAAATGGAACTTCCCAACATCCTAGGGTTCTCAGAAAAGTTTTACGCGAAATCGCACTAGCTTGATATTTTAAATTACACTGCGAAGTTAGAAGGTTGCACGTATCAGTTAACCCCTTTCCAGTCTTTGAAAAAATCTGAAAGTTTTACATGATACGTATCTTTTAGAAATAACTAGGGTCTCTTTTTTGTACTTTGGCAAAATCTAGCTCTAGCTATTTTTTATAAATTCGTGAAAAACTGTCTAATTAAGTTTTCACCTTTAGCGACCCCAACGCCCCATGAATCGGCTTCAAATCAGCCTTTCAGGTGCTTTGCTTACATTTACGGACTGAAAAGTCGTTTCAAAAACTTGACACCGTAAAATTACCAAAATACCCCTCTCGGGGCGGCGAACTACCAAAATGCCCCCTGGCATCAGGAAAAATCTCAAAAGTGCTTTAAGATGCTATTTTAAGGTTCCTGAACTGATTCGTGATGTAAAAAGTATTTTACGGAAGTTTCGCCCAAAAATTCCGAACCGGTGTCCGGATCGAGCGCGTAAAAGCCCGTTCGGCAAAAAAATTGCTAACGGCTTCGGAATGGCCCGAATTCCTGGGGAATGGAACTTCCCAGCATCCTAGGGTTCTCAAAAAAGTTTCGCGCAAAATCGCGCTAGCTTGATATTTTAAATTACACTACGAAGTTACAAGGTTGCGCGTTTCAGTTAACCCATTTCCAGTCTTTGGAAAAATCTGAAATTTTTACCTGATACAATCTTTTAGAAATAACCAGGGTCTCTTTTTTTCACTTTGGCAAAATCTAGCTCTAGCTATTTTTTATAAATTCGTGAAAAATCCTAATTTTGACGCCCTAAAAAATCGCTATTTTCGAATCTTTCGAATGTAATACCCCGATTTGTAAAAACGGAATTTTGACGCCCTAAACACGAATTTTAGACTATGGTAAGAACAATTTAAGCGTAACACAATTTAAACAATCAATTGGTAAGAACAATTTGAAATTAACATTGAATTATAAGAAAATTCAAAATACTTACTTGTTTTGACTTGAAAAAAATGACGAAAAATCCACCGATCTTCTAGCGTAAAATTTTTGATTTGTATTGTTGTGGAGATTATGTAGGTGAGATATGGAGAATGAGGAGATTGGAAGAAATGGTTCGGGGAGGGGGATTTTATAGAGAGAAAAGGAAGAAAGAAGACAGTTTCTCGTAGGAAACCCGTGAGTGAGCAGTAGAGTGGGTGGAGGGGGAAATGACACGTGGGGGTGGGGGAGGGGGGAAATGACGCGTGGGGGGAAGGGGGTCATCACGGGGGGAAAGAGGGCATCATGAGTGGGGGAAAGGACAATGGGGGTGGGGGAAAGGACAATGGGGTGGGGCCTTGTCTTTCTCTTTCGGGAAAAAGGACATGCCCGAAGGGTGGGGGCCACGGGGGGGAAGGAAGGTTGACCGGAGGAGGGGTGGGGGAGAAAAAAAGGACAAAAAAAGGACAAAGCCAATCGCAAGAAAGAGTTGTGATTGGCATTTTTTTTCAATCATTCCAATCGCAACTCTTTCTTGCGATTGGATTTTTTTTTTCAATCATTCCAATCGCAAGAAAGAGTTGCGATTGGGGATTTTGTCCAATGATTCCAATCGCAACTCTTTCTTGCGATTGGATTTTTTTGCTTTTTGTACAATCGCTGCTCTTAGCAGCGATTCGGTGGATAAAACCTTATTTTCCCACCGGTGGGTGTGGATCAGCCCCCTATATATATATATATATATATATATATATATATATATATATATATATATATAGGGGAAAGCGAATATAAGGCTAGCCTCACGCAAGTTGCGTGAGGCTAGCGACTAAAACGACGTAGTTTTGAAAACTTTCTTTCTTTTCCTTTTCTCTTTTTTCCTCTCTCTGTGTCTCCCTTCTCCCTTTTTCTTTGTAGCCAACATACATAAACCAGCACCCTCAGCCCCCTTTCACTTCGTAGGACGAACCACTAGCACCCCAAAGCTAAACCATCAACCACCTTCAAACCCAACACCATCTGTAACCCCAAATCCACACCACCACCACTAACACTACCGCACACACTTCAAACCCATCACCATCTGTAACCTTTGTAAACAAGTGTTGCAGGCCACCCACCATGCCTATAATCTCAAGCCACCGCTACCATTTGAAATTGATCACTGCCCTCGCTCTCTCCTACCGCCACATCTCACAATAATCCAAATCAGTGCAATTAAGTTGCTAAAATCATACACTTCGATTTGATTAAACTCTATTGTATAAAGATTCAAAATTGAATGAATTTATGGTTTTTGCATTGGATCGATTCGAAAGCTCGAACTTGTGCACTTTGATTATCTTCACTTCACTGTAACAAATAACGAAATGGATTTTGTGTTGATATTTGTCGAGCATTTATACAAACACATGCTGCCCCATTATCAGCCTTGATTGCCAGCTCCATTGCCGCTGATGATGAAGGTTGAATCCTTTTATTAGGGGCTTGCAAGCTGATGAAACCCCAATGCTCGTGGACGGTGGAACCTGTGGTGGTTTTGTATGGTGTGGGCGGTGGAAACAGATTACAGTGGACATGGCTTACTGGCTACAAAGTCCGGTCGTGAAGGTTGGCACAATCTGGAATGTAAGAGAGAGAGAAAGGGTGCCTGGCGACGGGATCGTGAGAGGTGGTGGCGGCTGGGTTCCTGTATGGTGGCGATGGTTTTTGATGGTGGGAGTGGTGGGTGGTCTGCCATATGGATTTGTGAGCGTCGCCGGCGATGGAGGCTGGCTGGCGATCGAGCATGGTGATGGTGGTTGGTTTTCTGAAGTGGTGGTTCTATGTTCAATGGCGGAAAGGTGGGAGTGGTGGGTTCTGAATGGTGGCCACAGAGAGGAGGGAGATAGAGGAAAACAGGGAGAAGGGAGAGAGAGAAAAAGAAAAGAAATATTAGGTTTTTTTAATCCAAAACTACGTAGTTTTAGTCGCTAGCCTCACGCAACTTGCGTGAGGCTAGCCTTATATTCGCTTTCCCCATATATATATATATATATATATATATATATATATATATATATATGGCCGTGATCAATTGCTAGCGCTAGCACGTTGCTAGCGTACATATATATACATATATGTACATATATATATATATATATATATATATATATATATACATATGGGGACTGATGATCCCCACCCACTAGTGGATAATATCCACCAAACCGCTACAATTTGTTGTGGTTGCATGTGTTTTGTCCTTTGTCCTTTCCTTCCCCATCATTACTTTCGCCCCCCACCCCAAGGTGTTGCGGCTTACTTTTTCAGGTGGCCCCCACCCCCACCCCCAAAATTTGTTTCCCACTTTTTCTGTGCCCCCCCCCCCCCCACCCCTAATAAAAACCTATAAATAGTCATAATTATTTCTAGCTGAAAATAAAGTCCCATAAATTTTACAATAGCTTTACAATATACAAGGATAATACAGAAATTAAAATCAAAAGTTATAAAGTGTCGAAATCAATTTAAAATCGTTTGTTTAGCTAAATCAAATGCGATATGGATAATAATAGCAAATCAACTCTAAATTTTACAAAACTGAAACTGAGTTGTCTTTGTGATACAAAAACATTACTGAAATCTTTCCATAATTTAATATGATTTTTAAAGGCTCTTCACAAATTTAAAAAGAACTGAAATTACATAAAATATTAAAAATACCAAACGATATCAGAAAAATGCGAAATTTTAACAGTAATTCTAATATTGTCCTGTGAAACTCCCTGTAAAGTTTCGAAAATTTTCAACAAGTGCACTATATCCAACAGTTTGGGCAGGGGTGGGGGCCACGTGAAAAAAATGGAGGCCGCAACAGCACGTGAAGAAAAGGAAGAAAGAAAAGGAAAGGACTTTAGGGGGTGGGGGGGCCACGTGAAGACTTTAGGAAAGGAAGAAAGAAAAGAAAAGGAAAGGACTTTAGGGGGTGGGGGCCACGTGAAGACTTTTGGAAAGGAAGAACAATGGGACCAAAGGACCGCAACAAGGAGTTGCGGTTGCGGTTCGGGGGGTGGGGGGTCCACGGGAAAAGGGAACCGCAACTAGGAGTTGCGGTTGGGGGGGGGGGGGCCCACGAAAAAAGAAAAAAAAGGGAACCGCAACACCTTGGGGGTGGGGGGGTGGGGGTGGGGGGGGGTGGGGTGGGGGTGGGGCTTTCACAAAAAATCATCATTGGCAAACCGCAACAAATTGTTGCGGTTTGGTGGATATTATCCACCGGTGTGATCCGGCCCCATGTGTATGTGTGTGTGTGTGTGTGTGTGTGTGTGTGTATATATATATATATCTACATGCACATATATATATATATATACACACACACACACACAGATATATATATATATATATATATATATATATATATATATATATATATATGCATATATGTATATATATGTAAAATATGCATATATGTATATATATGTAAAATATGCATATATGTAAAATTTAACTCAACATATATATATATATATATATATATATACATATGTGTGTGTGTGTGTGTGTATGTATATATCTATCTATATATATATATATATATACATATGTGTGTGTGTGTGTGTATGTATATATATATATATATATATATATATATATATCTATCTATATATATATATATATATATATATATACATATGTGTGTGTGTGTGTGTGTATATATATATATATATATATATAGATATATGCATACATGTACACATATGTATATATATATATATATACATGTATGCTTATATATATATATATATATATATATATATATATATATATATGTATACATATATACATATATATATATACATTATATATATATAGATATATATATATATATATATATATATATATATATATGTTGAGTTAAATTTTTTTTTGGTGATATTGAATTCCTTATTTTGAAAAAGAAAAATCATGGCATATTTGAAAACCTCAAATTTATTTTAAGGTTAGGGCATGTGAATTTTATGGCCCCCAACTCACCCCTTTTTATAAATGTTTTCAGGTGATTATCTAGATGAACCCGAGTACTATGAGGGTAATGAAAACGAAATCGCATGAGATGCACGATAGGAAGTTTATTTAAGTTTCATGAGAAATTGTAGAACTACTGGTTATTTCTAGAATTGTTCGTAACTTAATTCCATGAGGTTTATTTCAATAAAAATATATTAATCATTTGTGGAGGAATTCAGTAGAGAATTTTTTTGGAAAGATCTGTGAGCACATCTTTAGAAGTCATGTTATGGTGTTAGTAAGGCATGACTCTAGAATTGTATACAAGTTTACATATGGCCTAGCAGAGCCCGAAAGAGTTTTCTGAATGGGTTTGCGGTCGGTCACGCGCCTAGCACACGGGCTTACCCGTGGGTTCGGGTCGTGACACAATATCTATATTTTATCGAACTACGTTGGTCTGATTCTTTTCCCGAGGATACATAAGATGTCATGTAAAGGTCCGGGCTCATATGAGTGTCACGGTCCTCAAGTCTATCCAAAGTCTTGTGGTGATCATTTCCATGTTTCCCTACAAAAATGTTCGTCGGCACGCGAGCTCCCTCACCGAGAGGCTCTATAGATACCTCATTTTTCTATTATCATTAATTTTAAAAAAATAGGGGTGGCCTTTATTATTGATTAGAGTGCTTCTCTAAGGTATTGTCTTAACTTATATGTCTTAAATAGAGGAATTTCTAGTATTCTTTCTTCAGTCTGACCTACAAAAATTTCCCCTTCAGAGATCTCTACATTCATCTTACTTCTGAATCTGAAAATGGTGTTTTTATATATTTCTCCAACCTAAATTTTAAGCATCTCCCAATAGTTTATAATAGAACTGGGAGTTTCTTCCCCAGTTTAGTCACTCTGACTAATTATGTTATTGGAGAATCATCTATTCTTCGTGGTCATAGGCTATTGACATCATGAGGACTTTGCCTAAGTGTTGTTTCATCGTCAGACTCGTAGTCGTATTATGAAATAACCTCTTCTGCTTTCTTTTCATAATCTAATTCGTATCCCATACAGGATCGTATCTTTCTTTAGCAAACATGAACGCTCTGATTGTTTTCTTTTCTTACTCAGACATTTATTTGCATAATCTTTTTCACCACATAACCAACAACAATCACATTCTTCTAGTAATTTTTCTTTTGAACATAACAATTTTTAAACGAAATATTAGATTATTTTCTAATATATCTCCCCCATGGCTTTTGTTTTTCTCTTGATGGACTAAATTTTGTTTACTTTTGCCATTTCCTCAGATATCTTAATTCTTTTTCCAAACCCTTTATTCTCAATTTTTTTTTTGTTGTGAAGTTTGCCTTCTTTTCACATCCATAGTTGTTTACCATGTTGTCGACTTTAGAACAACAGTCGTAACTTATAGGAGTGAGCATGGTTCGGTTTGGTTCGGTTTCAAGGTCAAACCGCAAATCGAACTGTTATCCCTCCTTATAAAATTATAAACGCAACCGAACGAAACATCATCAATTTGGACGGTTCGGTTTGGTAGCTTTAAATGATTCGGCTTGGATCGGTTTTTGCCTACATAAAAACGTTCCTTTGCATACTATTATTGGATCTAAAAATAAATAAAAATTGAATTATATTTTCTCTAAATTGCATATAATCTTGTTACATTCAAGACATAAGTGTTCATTGATGTATGAGAAAGAATGAGAAAATTCAGAAGAGTTATTGGTCACCAAATTTTTGTGTTGTAACTACTCTTATTCATTTCTTTTCTTTTAACTTACGAGATTTCTTTATTTGGATTTGTTTAATACCATGTATGTGAAGATTATTAATGAGTGTTACTAGAAATATATTGATATATTATAGATCGGTTAGGTTCGGTTTGTCATTGGTTTAAAAAATGTGAACCGTGAACCAAACCTAACTAAGGTCGGTTTAAGAAACGTGAACCGAACCGTTAAAATTTTTGGATGATATTACTGGAATACTATGGAGCAAGACTGTGTCGAGTACGGGAAGAAGTGCCACAAATGTCAGGTGTATGCCAACTTACAACATCTTCTTCCCCAAAGGTTATATAACATGGCCTCCCATTGGCTGTTCTTAGATTGGGGAATAGATGTGCTAGGAAAGATCAGCCCTAAAGCTTCTAATGGACATGAACTCATATTTGTACCATAGATTACTTCACGAAGTGAGTGGAAGCCCCTTAATATGACGTGCTCAATACTCTGGGGTGACTAGTTTATCTGAATGAACATTATTTGTTGATATGAGAGTACCCCGGGAGTTGATCTCAGACCGGATTACATTTTGAAGGAGAAGTCTTAGACCTAGATGAGGAGTATGGTATCATCAGACATCACTCGTCACCATATCGACCACAGAACAATGGGGCTATCGAAGCCGCCAACAAGAATATCACGAGTATGCTGAGTAAAATGACGGACTCCTAGGAGTTGGTTGGATAAACTCCCATATGCACTAAACAGCTATAGGACGTTGGTGAGAACGTCAACCGGGGCTACCCTATATTCACACATCTACAACATGGAGGCCATACCCCCAATAGAATTGGAAGTCAATTAACTCAGGGTACTGTTGAAAAACCAGATAGCCGAAGAAGATTGGGTGAGACACAAATTCAAGGAGTTGGCACTAGCATCGAGGGTTACCAGAAGCGGATTTCCTGAGCCTTTAACAAGCGAGTAAAGGAACATCACTAGAGGAAAGATATCTGGTGTTAAAGGAGAACATTGGAAAATTTTGGAAACCGCGAGGAAAATTTGAACCCAATTGCTCTGATCCCTATATGATCAAACAAATTATGACGGGAGGTGCAGCATTGTTAGTCAATTTAGATGGAACGGAATTATCACAGTCAGCCAATCTAGATCGACTGAAGAAATATAATGCATGAGTGAGATTTGTAATTGAACTACAGATGACTTGATCCTCCCAAGAACATTTTTTTAGCACACGCAAATTGATGTACCACATAGATAGAGGTACAGAGGGAGCCCGTAAAGGTACCTCGAGTGCTGTCAAATTTTAATAATAAAAGCTTTTATTCCACTGGCTAAGACATTGACTACATTGCATGAGAAAAATAAAAATGCCTATTAGGACGAAAACCCTGCAAAGGATAGCCTAGGCAAAAGTTAGGGTAAGAAAAATTCTTAGTCCTATCAGCACACTATGGAAAATCCATCAAAATATTTTTAATCTCCTTCATAGCCGAACTATCCTCATCATTTATAATTGACTTCCATGTCTCCATATCTTTCTTATAAGCCGACTATTAAGACACATGAATGACGTCCTCCAATTCTTCCACCTGAAAAACCGTTCCCTGGTCCATTTTTTCCTTACTTATTACCCTTACGTTCAAACCGACCCTTGAGATAAGCATCCACACTGGCTTCCCAGTTCCGAATAGCCTTGATAGTCGGGTTCCTCTTTGGTGGTTTCTCTTTAAGTAGTAAAGAGGGGTGTGCTTGAGGTTCATCCATATGCAAAGACCGTGTCAGAATCCTGTCAACATCGAACTTCTCCTCGAATAGATAGGAATAGATCCAAGATTGTCCGATCCAAGTAACCTGAATTTCACCTTCCGCCTGAGGACGACTAAAACTCTTAGAATATTTTCCAGACTCATGTTCCTCTGGCCCAAGCCGATGGCAACATGAGCTCTCTTATTGGCTTGCTTCAGAGACCTTATCTCGCAAGCGCTCGGGAAGTCCCAGTTCAGCTCTGCTCTCATTTTACTCTCCAAAGCCAACAATCTCTCTCGGATAACAGGCCATAGCCAGTTGATGTAATCCGTAGACAACATTGGAGCAGTCAGATCCATACAGTAAATGAACGTGTCACCTCCAATGAAACGATCCAAATAGGGAGGAGAGCCCCAACCCTTAAGATCAACTATGATCATAGAGGGGCTAATGACATCTTCCATGGCAGCAACGGTACTATAAAAATTCCAAAACAATCTATTTATACCCAAACTATCTCAGTATCTGACATGCAAAGTAGAAAGTGGAATAGTGATATCCCAAGAAGCAGACACAATAGTGTCCAAAGGTTTGCAAAAGTGAACCACAAACTCCCCACCTTAAGCAATACCAGCAAATATCCTTATACTCTCGCACACAAAAAAAGTGATTTTATTCATCAATACTCGAACGGCCTTCAAAAAGCAGAGACCAAGGGTGGAAAGCACTGGGGCTATACCCTTCCATGGTAGGTTTGACTATCAATCGCATGTCGTCCAACAGTAACATTTACAGAAGCAATGCACATCAATGATACTAAGTAAGGTTTCAGCCAACATTAATGGGATTAGGGTTTTACATTTGGTTGACACTTGAACCGATATGTCAGCTAGCCTCGCATCAGCAACCCAGTGCCAGAAAAGGTGAGATACTTGGCCACCAGGCATAACGCCCAGGCAGCCACCCGGCCATGAACATACTGTTGATCTTGACCTCTAGGTTTAGCAGAAAAATATCCTTTCACGAGAGAAAGCAAAATAGCTTTGCCCTAGATGAAAGATCTTGCACGCTCTATTTTGGTCTTCAGCAAAGTCTTGAGAGCTTTTGCATAACCATCTTGGATAACTGGAACAACAATTAGCAGATTGGCAAGGATGTCGACCAAAGCATAGAATTCTTCAAAAGTAGGGCAGATTCATTCAAACCAAAGCGGAAGACATGATCATCTACATCCCAAAATTTACAAGTAACAAATAAAATGTCTTCATGAACCACCATGCTCTTCAAGCTCATCAAGATTCCAAATCGAATCACCCATCTAGGTGACTCAATCTTGTTAAAGGTATCAGCGAAAGTCCGTAATTGGAGTTCGAAGATCGTGGGGTCATCCTAGAAAGCCATGGGGAGTTCTTGGAGAGAATGAGGGTCGAATATTGTTCTAAAGAGATGAGTTCTGATTATATAATTAGATAGCCTTAGTTTTATAGGGTTAGGAGTCAAAATTTTGGAAAATTTAGAAAAGTTTATTGGAAAAGCCGGACGATTTTTGACTAACTGGCCGATTTTCGACTAACCGGCTGGTTTTGCTTTAAAAATCGATTTTGGCTCTGAGCACCCATCCGGTTTTACCTAAAATTTGGATTTAGGTTCTGACCAACTGGCCAATTCTTCACAAAAAATATTTTTTGCCTCTGACTAACCGGTTACTTAGTCAGTTTTCTAAAACTTTTGTAGAGTTTGCCTACGTTTTAGGCCAAACCTTGTACCTGTCACTAACCAAACTCAATCTCAAAAAATTTCAACCATTTTAATCTCATCCTCCTTTCTTTATGTGCATGTTTGTGAGCACACAACTAAATACACAGTCAACATAGGAATTAAACTAACTGAAAATATAGAAAAATAAGTGTTTAGTTACATCTCATCAAAAGTTTGAAATCAAACATTCTAATTATTCTAACTCCTAGGCATACTCTAGACCTAACCTAAGCTCTGTAGCAACCAATCTTTAAGGCCTTCTTCAGAATCTCCAGGGGCTGGGCACTTTTTTTCGGTTGGACTCCAAAGCCTTTTGGGCTTCCTCCTCGGCCTCCCCACTGGGCTCCTCCTAAGCCTCTACTTCGGTTTCCTCCATCTTTGTTTCATTTGTAGCCTCTACATAGCCCTCTTCCTCAACAGCTCGTGATGACTTTCACTTTGGCCGCGATGGAGGGGCTGAAGCCTTCTTTTTGCTCGAGGTGCCCATTTATTTGCCCTTGGATGGAGTCGGCACTAGTTTAGTCTTTTTCTCCCATTTTTGGGCATATCTACACTCTTCACACGTATACCCTTGGGAATGACTAGAGTCATCCTAGGAGTAACAATAATAGCAGCAGCAGGGGCTGGGGACTCAGCAGAGCTTGGTAGGCCACTCGATCCACCTCTAGAAGGTAGCAACGAGGGTGTAGGAGTAGGCACCTTTAGAGCCTCCTTCGAGGATCCATACACTGACAGCAAGTCCCCATAGCCAAACACCACGCCCTTGAGTCTTTGGATCATCCTATAAGAATCTCTAAGCACTAAACGCGGGACCCACATCAAGAAAAGACATGGAGTTAAATTCTAGCACGAATGAATAATAATGAAAGTGCTTAATTCGAGTCGCAAAATTACTGTATGGATCCTAGCTAGCTCCTTGAGATCCTGCTCTTCAGAGTCCTTCTTTGACCGAAGAATCGGCTCCTGCACTTCAGTCTTCCCTCTCAAATAAACTAGCACCTGAGGGAACAACATGCCCTCGGTCACATCAGCCTAATTCTCGCCTTTCCCTTTCTTCTCCGGAGTTGCCCTCTCTTTTTGGATCTTCTTCAACCATTCTGAGTTCAAGAGAGGTGAAAGATCTTTCCTAACGAATGCCTCATAGATCCAAGGATCGTTCGGCCACCACAAGGATGACACTAGAATCCCCCTAATCAGACTCTACCTCAGTCCTCGATCCAACTATGTCGTGTGGTACATCTCCCCAGGAGGGCAGCCAAAAATCTTGAAACCCATAGCATCTTAATGGTGCTGAGGAAGCACCCTAAACTCCTAGGTAGAACTCTTCTTGCGAGGGTCCCACTGACAACATGTGGCACCGGGTGCGGGCCAACTCCTTAGCATACTCTCCCACCTTACTCCACCAACGAGACAGAGATTCTTAAACCATAAGAGAGAAAAAAGCTGAGAATTCGATAAGCATACTTAGAAAGAAAATTGCATAGTCTAGTAGTTTGCTTACAAGGCGCTCACTCAACCCATTGAAGCTGTCTCGGTGCGTGAACTCTGAGGCCCCGGCCTTTTCATCTCTATAGTTTAGCCGAGTCATTTTCGGTGTCATCTCAGCAGCACGCGCCTCCCCGAGACTAAGAGCATGAGAACCCAAAACCTCAAAAGCCTAAATCTGGGAGAGGAAACATGTTACATCTAAGAGTATGTCTAGAATGAACAGGGAATAATTAGAAAATAACCATAGGGCTTAGGCATACCTCCCAAACATCACAAAATCCCATGAAGCTGAGGGACTGCTTCTGGGACACAGCACCTATAGATCGGTACAGACAAGCCAAAACAGAAGTACCCCAGTCAAACACCCCGATTTTCTCAATCACCTTCAAAGCCTAAAGGCACCAAAGTTTGACGGAGTCATCCCCATTGCTAAACAGGGTCTCCCCTAGAGTGTACATCAAAAATCCCTGAATGAACTGATCCACCACCATCTGCTACACCCCCTCCAAGTTCATGTTCTCATAGTGAGCACAAATGGTACCCAAGAGTATCGAACAACCCTTATTATAGGGTGGTTCGTAGCCGAGCAAACAGACCATAAGGTCCTGATCTTTATCGAGATCACGGGGCCAAGGTATGGGCCTCCCTCGAGAACGAATACATGTGATGTTCGTAAAATCAAATGGGGTGACTGTGGCCTCATCAAACGGTATATGGAAGGTGTTGATGGAATCCCACCAACACTCGGCAAAACACAAGAGGTGTCTTTTGCTCTGGGTTGACGCATGCAATCCATCCAAAAAGAGTCGAAAACCCATGATGACTACTCTATCCTCAATGGGAGTGGGGAGTTTTGCCTACCATTCCCTTAGAAGATTAAGAGAGGCCCTATATCACATATTTGTAGGAAATGGCTGCAAATTCACAAAGCAAAGAGGAAAACTTGAGGAACCGTCTAGTTCATGTGTGAATTGCATGAAAAACCTAGCACATGGGTCCTACTGTGCATGGGCATGGGGTACGTGTGAAGCAAGGTGAAATTGTGTGTGTAAAGAGGAAAATTCAAGCAAAACTTATCGCTTTTGCAAAGAAGAAATCGCTGGGATGGGTGCCTTGCTCTGGAGTAAGCAAGGAGAGATCATCGGGTTATTTTTTAAATTCTCTTTTTTTCTAAGCGACCAATCTGAAACCAATAAAATAACCCTAGAGGGGGCGGGGGGAATAGGGTTTTAAGACTACTTTAAAAATTAACAACCAACAAACCTCAATCTCAATAACTCAAATAAACAAACAACCAATCTCAACACAAATGTAAAACGATAATGTAAAGAGAGAAGGGTTTAGAGATACTTGACAAGGAGAATTAAATGGTTCGGCTTGATATACCCACAAGCCTACGTCCACCCCTTCAAGGAAGTCCCTTGAAAGGCCCTAGAATTTACTAGTATGGTCTTCCTTACGGGTCAAGATCGAACCTCTTACAATCCCTTGATGCTATACACACATCAATAACAAGCTTTGACAAACCCAAAGCTCCAAAACTTTACAACCCCAAACTTTGATACAAGAACCTTTCAATGAAGAAATATGTACAAGACTGCACTCTTAAGAAGTAGATGAGTACAAGTTGAAGTAATAGAACAAGAGAGATGAGTATATGATGACTTATGAAAGTGTATCTCTCTCTAATGTAAGCTCACAATAAATGCTCTCTTGAAAAGGATGAGAAATCAATGAAAACAAGAGAGATTTGAACAATTGCTTTGATCTTTGAGAATATGAAAGATAAGAGAGCTTTGAATGCAATTGATGAATAAAAATTATGCCCAAGATGACTATTTATAGAGGTGGGAATAAATATGACCGTTTGGAGTTAGGTAGGGCATTAAATGCGCCAAACGGTAAATGCAGTTGACTACAATGCACCATTGCAGTCGACTGTAACCCAAAAGTAGCCGTTGGAAATTCAAATTTCCAACTTGCAGTCGACTGCAATGCAATGCAGTCGACTGTAATAGGCTACTGGAAGTATTGCAGTCGACTGCATTCCAATGCAGTCGACTGCATTCCTGAAAATGCAGTTTCCTATTTTTAAAGCATGAAAAACTTTTATGCATGCAAGGGAAACCTATGGGCAAGTTCTAGGTATACAGTCATCGTAACGATCATCTCTCTATGTCTAGTTTACAAATAAGGAAATAAAGCGAAGTAAAATTCAATCGATGAAATTCTTCTTTGATGCGTTCCGTTGAGAGTCTTTGATCATGTTGCTCGTCTAATAATCTATTTGCATGAGTATGAGATTGTTCCTATTGCTTCATCAACTCAATGCATGTTAGACAGCATAATCATCAATGTTAGTTATCATCAAAATCAAATATAATCCTAGGTTAAATAACCGTAGGGTTAACAATCTCCCCCTTTTTTATGATGGCAAACATTGATTCAAATAATATGAGATATATAAGATAATAAAGCCAAAGAAGCATAACAATCTCAATTATAAACCATAAGGGGTCATGAGAAGAAATCATGACAAAAAGCTCCTCCTATCTAAAGCAATATAGGGCTCCCCCTAACTTAAGCAATATATGCTCATATCAAGTCCACACAAATATGAATCAACAATATTTTCTCCCCCTTTTGACATCATTAAAAAAGGTCAAGGGTGTGTGTGAAAGTGATCAACTTATGTATCCATCCATGGATAATCAATATTGCCAACAAGGGCATTCAAACAATAAAAACATAAGTACTTGAATACCCATCAAAAGGTGTACCAAGCACTTGTTACAAAGATAGCACAAATAGGAAGTGTAAAGGATTTAAAAATATGAGTCTGTTCAAATCAAATGAGATTGAATGAATATCAACAAAATCAATAATTTTGAAAAGAAAAACATCAACCAAAGCATGCTTTAAGCATATTAAATAATGTTCAAGCATGAGAAGTGCAACTTGCATGATTAGCACAAGAGATATAACATTTAGTCACATAGGTGAAGACATGCCAAGTTCTCTTCTAAGAGCGGTAAACCTCTTCGAATCTAAAGGTTTAGTGAAGATATCCGCTAATTGGTGATTTGTGTCCACGAAATCTAGAACAATATCACCTTTTTGCACATGATCACGGATAAAATGGTGTTTGATTTCTATGTGCTTTGTGCGTGAATGTTGGATGGGATTTTTGGTCAAGTCAATGGCACTAGTGTTATCACATAAGATAGGTATGTGATCATACTTGAGTCCAAAGTCCAAAAGGGTTTGTTTCATCCAAAGAATTTGTGCATAACAAGCACCAATCGCCATAATCAGCTTCGGTGGTAGAGAGTGCAACCGAGTTTTGCTTTTTGGAACTCCAAGAAACAAGAGAGTGACCTAGGAATTGGCAACCTCCACTAGTACTTTTCCGCTCGGTTTTACAACCGGCATAGTCGGCGTCGGAGTAACCAATTAGGTCAAAAAATGAAGTGTTTCTAGGAAACCATAACCCTAAATCGTGAGTGCCCTTAAGATATCTAAGGATTCTCTTGACGGCAATCAAATGAGATTCCTTAGGACAAGTTTGAATTCTAGCATATAAACAAACACTAAACATTATATCGGGTCTACTTGCGGTAAGGTAAAGGAGTGATCTGATCATACCTCGATAGCGCTTAATATCAACATCCTTACCCTTTTCATCTTTATCAAGCTTTAATGAAGAGCTCATTGGAGTGTCAAAAGCATTTGATGCTTCCATGTCAAATCTCTTGAGTAGCTCTTTGGTGTATTTGGCTTGGTTGATAAAGATTTCATCCTTGCTTTGTTTGATTTGCAATCCAAGGAAGAAGGTGAGTTCTCCCATCATGCTCATTTCAAACTCCTTACTCATACAAGAAGCAAACTCTTCGCACAAGGATCCATTAGTAGCACCAAATATAATATTATCAACATAAATTTGCACCAACAATAAGTCATTGTCCGTAGATTTTATAAGAAGAGTGGTGTCAAGCTTTCCTCTTAAAAAACCATATTCTAAAAGAAAACTATTTAACATTTCATACCAAACTATAGGAGCTTGTTTTAAACCATAAAGAGCTTTGCTAAGACGGAATACATGGTTTTGAAATTTTTCATGCTCAAAGCCGGGAGGTTAAGCCACATAGACCTCCTCCGAAATAAAACCATTTAGAAAGGCACTCTTGACATCCATTTGAAAGAGTTTAAGCAAGCAAAAGCTAATAGCATTCTAATAGATTCAAGTCTAGCTACCGGTGCATAAGTTTCATCAAAATCAATTTTTTCCTCTTGGTTATAACCTTGGGCCACTAATCTAGCCTTGTTCCTAACCACGACTCCGAATTCATCAAGTTTGTTTATAACATCCCCTTTTGTGCCCATAATCCTCCTGTTTTGAGGTTTAGGCACAAGGGTCCAAACTTGATTTCTTCAAATTGAACTAGCTCTTTTTGCATAACAAGTATCCAAGATTCATGATGTAGAGCTTCGGAAAATTTCTTTGGTTCAATTTGGGAAAGAAACGCTATATTAACATGTTGTTGAAGAGAGCGTCGAGTTCTTACCCCACTCGAGGGATTACCTAAGATTTGATCGCTTGGATGATCCTTTTTGTAAGTCCAATCTTTTGGTAATTCTTGAGAGTTGTCCAAGTTTGAAGCATCATTGATTGCTTCCTCGTTTCCCCCTTGAGAACTTGATGGTTGCTCCCCTAGATCAATTTCTTTCGGGTGACCTTGTAGTGTTTCACTTATGTCCAAAGTGCTCAAGTCATTTTCCATGTCATCTACATTAACAATGTTAGTCCTCCCAAAAAACTGATTAGGCTAAGCAAAAGTAACATTAATGGTTTCTTCAACAACCAAAAAGTACTTTTATTATAAACTCTATATGCCATACTATTATTAGAGTAACCAAGAAAAATACCCTCAAAGGTTTTGGAATCAAATTTGCTAAGGTGATCCTTGGTATTTAAAACAAAGCATTTGCAACCAAAGACTCTAAAAAAGCTCACCTTAGGTTTCTTATCATTAAAAAGCTCATAAGGGGTTTTTAACAAAAAATTTTGCAAGATAACTCTATTAAGAACAAAACAAGCACAATTGACCGCCTCCGCCCAAAAGTATTTAGGTAAACCATATTCGTTAAGCATTGTTCTTGCCGCTTCTTGCAAAGACCTATTCTTTCTTTCGGCAACACCATTTTGTTGAGGAGTTCTAGGAGCCGAAAAGTTATGTGATATCCCAAAGTCATCACACAAGGCTCCTATTTTTGAATTTTCAAATTCTCTACCATGATCACTTCGAATGTTTGTAATCAAATAACCTTTTTGATTTTGAACACGTTTTGCAAATGAAGTGAACACATTTAGATATTCATCTTTGGTAGCCAAAAAGAAAGTCCAAGTATAGCGAGAATAGTCATCAACAATAACAAAACAATATGATTTACCACCAAGACTAGTAGTAGGGATTGGTCCAAACAAATCCATGTGAAGTAATTGCAAAGGTCTAGAAGTAGATACCATTTTCTTCGGTTTGTGAGAGACTTTCTTTTGCTTACCCATTTGACAAGCATCACATACTTTATCTTTCTCAAACTTGATCTTCGGGAGACCCCTCACAAGTTCTTTGCTTGAAATATCCTTTAAATGCTCCATGTGCATGTGACCAAGTCTTCGATGCCGAAGCCAAGATGCTTCACTAATAGCACTAAGACACTTGACATCTTGGTTAGCTAAATCATTTAATTGAATGGAGTAAACATTGTTATCTCTACTACCAACCAAAATAGTTTCATTGTTCTTCAAGGATAGTATAGTGCATTGAGAAACCTCAAAGATAACTTTAAAACCTTTATCACTAAATTGACTAATACTAAGCAAGTTATGCTTCAATCCTTCAACATATAACACATTCTCAATTGAATGTGGTTCCTTACCAATAGTTCCTTTACCTTTGATTTTTCCTTGAGAATTGTCACCAAATGTCACATTTCCTCCTTCTTTAAGGTCGCTCGACGTGAAAAGAGATATGTTGCCGGTCATATGTCTTGAGCATCCACTATCAAGAATCCACTTCTTGCTACTAGATTTTGCTTTGAGACATACCTATAAACACAAATCAAGTAGTGACTTTTGGTACCCAAATTTTCTTGGGTCCTTGGATGTTAGTCTTGGATTCTTGACCTTTCACAATCCACATTTTCTTTCTACCTCTAACAAAAACAATTCTACAAGGACAATGATTAGTCGTATGCCCTTTCTTGTTGCACCAACCGCAATGTGTAAAAGGTGTGCAATAATTCTTTGGTCGTTTTGTATGAATATTCAACCTAGCTTGTTGTTGCAAAACTTTAGGAGGCATGGCCATGGGATCTAATCCAAGACCGCCTTTGTTTTGGCCAATTCCTTGGCGTCCAAGCATGACATCCAAATTGTTTTGACCATCAACAAATTTTTCAAGACATTTTTTCAAATCACAAATCTCAACTTTTAAATCTTCATTTTGTTTTTCTAAAGCCAAAGTTTTGGAAGAGATTTGTTTTGAGCTAGGAGTGTTAACAAGTAATTCAACTAAATTGTTATTCACATGCTCTACATATAAATGGCTAGACATGCATTCATTCTTGGCATGCAACTTATCATTTTTCATTAACAACTTCTCAATTTGCTTATTAGCTTCAAGGAATTTCTTAGACAAAATAATATTTTTCTTGAAAATCTTTTTGGATTCCTCATATAAGCTATCATAAGCATCTTCAAAGCTTTCATTATCACTATCACTACCGGAAGAAGAGCTTACCTCATCATTTGCCATGAAGCACACATTTGCTTGATCATTCTCTTCATCACTTGAATCAAAATCACTCCATGTTGAAGTATGTTCGGCATTCATTGCTCTTTCCTTTTCCTTGTTCTCTTTCTTAGAGAATTGTCTTCTTTTAGCTTTTTCCCATATATCTCTTCTTTTCTTCTTCTCCTTTTTGTAGCTAGGACAATCCATCCTCCTGTGTCCCGGCTTGTGGCATTTGTAGCAAAGCCTCTCTTCGTTGCTAGCATTTTGTTGCCTTCTCCCATCATTTCTTCTAAATCTTAAGAACTTCTTGAAGTTCTTTGCAACCAATGCCATATCCTCTTCATCAAATTCTTCATCATCATCACTTGACTCAAGGTTTGAAGATGAAGCTTTAAGAGCAATTGATGTAGGCTTCTTCTTGACGTCCTCTTGATCAAAGGTCTTGAGTTGCATTTCGTACATCATGAGTGAGCACATCAATTCATCAAGAGGAAAGATGTTGAGATTCTTTGATTCTTGGATGGCGGTGATCTTTGCATCCCAAGCTCTTGGTAAGGACCTAATCACTTTTCTTACTAGATCACCATTAGTAAATTCCTTACCCAATTGCTTCAAAGGGTTCACAATGTTAGTAAAACGAGTATTCATATCCGTAATGGATTCATTTGAAAGCATATGGAATAACTCATAATCTCTAAACAATAAGTTCATCTTTGAATCTCTAAGAAGAGAAGTCCCTTCATGAGTGACTTGAAGAGTATCCCAAATACTCTTAGCGGAATTACACATAATGACTCTATTGAGTTCATTAGTGTCTAAAGCACACACAAGACAATTTTTCGCTCTAGCATTCATACAAATCATCTTCTTGTCATGATCACTATACTCCGATTTGGATTTAGGTTCTTTAACCTTGTCACCACTTTTATCGGAACGAATGGGTCATTCTCAACAATATCCCACATCTCATAGTCTTGAGATTCTAAGTAGATTTTCATCTTAACTTTCCACACACTATAGTTGGTCCCATTAAACAATGGAGGCCTAGTGGTAGAACTACCCTCCATACCCCCAACATAAGCCATGATCGATTAACTCTCTTGGCGTTACCCAATATAACAAGAGCCGAGGCTCTGATACCACTTAAAACCAATAAAATAACCCTAGAAGGGGGGTGAATACGGTTTTAAGACTACTTTAAAAATTAACAACCAATAAACCTCAATCTCAATAACTCAAATAAACAAACAACCAATCTCAACACAAATGTAAAACGATAATGTAAAGAGAGAAGGGTTTAGAGATACTTGACAAGGAGAATTAAATGGTTCGGCTTGATATACCCACAAGCCTACGTCCACCCCTTCAAGGAAGTCCCTTGAAAGGCCCTAGAATCTACTAGTATGATCTTCCTTACGGGTCAAGATCGAACCTCTTAAAATCCCTTGATGCTATGCCCACATCAAGAACAAGCTTTGACAAACCCAAAGCTCCAAAGCTTGACAACCCCAAGCTTTGATACAAGAACCTTTCAATGAAGAAATGTGTACAAGATTTCACTCTTAAGAAGTAGATGAGTACAAGTTGAAGTACTAGAACAAGAGAGATGAGTATATGATGACTTATGAAAGTGTATCTCTCTCTAATGTAAGCTCACAATAAATGCTCTCTTGAAAATGATGAGAAATCAATGAAAACAAGAGAGATTTGAACAATTGCTTTGATCTTTGAGAATATGAAAGATAAGAGAGCTTTGAATGCAATTGATGAATGAAAACTATGCCCAAGATGAGTATTTATAGAGGTGGGAATAAATATGACCGTTTGGAGTTAGGTGGGGCATTAAATGTGCCAAACGGTAAATGCAGTCTACTGCAATGCACCATTGCAGTCGATTGTAACCCAAAAATAGCCGTTGGAAATTCAAATTTCCAACTTGCAGTCGACTGCAATGCAATGCAGTCGACTGTAATAGGCTACTGGAAGTATTGCAGTCGACTGTATTCCAATGCAGTCGACTGTAATACCTCACTGCCCAACTTGCAGTCGACTGTAATCCAATGCAGTCGACTGTAATAGGCTACTGGAAGTATTGCAGTCGACTGTAATACCTCACTGCCCAACATGCAGTCGACTGCATTCCAATGCAGTCGACTGCATTCCTGAAAATACAGTTTCCTATTTTTAAAGCGTGAAAAACTTTGTATGCATGCAAGGGAAACCTATGGGCAAGTTTTAGGTATACAGTCATCGTAACAATTGTGTTAACCGTAGGGTTAACACAATTGTTTTAGAGCATTGTCGATTTGAGGGCCCCAGCAACATGCAAGATTTTTTCTACATGTCTAGATGACCCTTTCAAATCGATTTGGGGGCTCCGGCATTTGGACATGAGTTTTCTCTGTCGATCATTCAAATTGATTTGGTGGCTCCGACAATAGGCAAAATTTTCTTTAATATATTGTCTGATGATTGATCATTGTTACTATTGGCTCTGGCTTCAAACAATATATGTATTTCATTGAACTACATTTATCTGATTCCTTCATTTGAGGATATATAGGAAGCCTACACAAGTTCAACCTCATATCTGTGAGAATCTTTGAGTCTGTCTTTAAGTCACGTGGTCTTTTTCCGTGTTTTTACTACAAAAATGTCTTGTCCTTTTTTCTCCAGTGATGTTCGCCCGCAAGTGTGCTCCATCCCTAATGGGCTCTGTAAACACCACATTTTTTGGCATTTTTTATTAAATAAATAACGGACTTTATTATTAAGAGGTGCATTATTGGTCTAGGCTTAGTAATGTAATTTATTTAATTAATTAAATCCAATTGTATGTCCAGTCCAAGTCCATTCCATCAGTCCAGTCCAATTGTGTCAAGTCCTATTCAAGGTCTAGATTTTTATTAATTGATCTAGTTTGTCTAAATGGTTGGGGGAAATAATCCATGATTTATCCTTGATAAAGAGATCAAATGAATTCATTTTTTGGTTAGGAAATAAATTATCCCGAATCTGGTACATCCCATTTACGATTTCAAAGATAATTACCGAAATATGGTCATGTAATGCCCCGAGATTTAGAAAAAATCATTTTTAATTAATGGGGCGAACCGGCCGATTTTCGACTAACAGGCCAGTTAGTTGACTTTTGTCGATCTGCGATTTAATCACTTATCATGACTTATTTCCAGCCTTGCAGATTGGCATTGCCAATCTTGTCACGTTCTGTGACCCCGAGCACTATAAAAAGAGGTCTTGAGCTTTAGGGGTCGAGAACCTTATTCTCTTTTGGGCTGGTGTGCCATTTCTTCGTGAAGTAGTATACTATCTCTCTCGAGAAATCTAGTCTTTCAATCCACTCTTAAAATGTCCCTTTGCTCTTTGCATTGGGGATTCTACGGAGAATATCTCCGAGTTGTCAAGGCAAGCTACGTCGTGAGGTAATCTTTACAAGCTTTCCTAATATAGAAAAATCATATAGATTGGCTCCCTTCCCCGTGATCACATTTTCTTTCAAAAGCAACAAAAAGTGCTTTTTCACCTTTCTTTGTCTAAAGTTTAGGTTCGAAATGTAGGTTACTCTCCGTAAAACCAAAGTCGAACTACAGCAGTTTTGATTCTAATTAGTCCGATCAAATATGTAAGTAATTGACCCCCAATATCAAGTTCAAACCAAAAATCTAAAAATTAATTTAGTGTGAGTTTTATCTTATTTTGCATGCTATGTGCTCTTAAGGCGAAAATCCATTTAAAACGAAATAGAGACCGACAGGACGCAGCGGATGCCTAACACCTTTTTGTTGCGTAACTTAGTCTTGGGACCCCTCTCTTGGTTTTGATAGATCAATCGTCTTTGTTGGACACCATAGAGTCACTTTTTTAATTCTTTCTTATTAAATAAGATGGTGACTCCATAAAATCTTTTAGGAGTATTTTCGAGGCAGTTAGCCGCATATTCATTCTTCAGAAATGTTAAGCTTGGTTTGGGTTTCAATTATCATTTTGTTAATTGCTATGCTATTCTCGAACCTAGCTGCGTTTCGTCCCGGTATTGCTTGAATAAAATATTTTATAGCATGCTTTTCTGTTAAGTTGCCACTTATTATGGCAATTCTTAAGGCTTGTGCCCAATTATCAATTATTTCTTCAATATTTGAAAGACAATCAATATCAAGATATATAACGTATTGATTTACGGTAGAGATGTCAAATGGGCCGGGCGGCCCGCGGGCTGGCCCGGCACGGCCCGTTTTTGGCCCGGGCTGGCCCGGCCCGTTTTTGGGCCCGGACTGGCCCTAACCCCTAGGGCTTGGGCCAGGGCCAGGGCCAGGCCGAATTTTTCGAGAAACAGGCCCGGGCCCGGCCCGGCCCTAAAACGGCCCCTTTTTGGCCCGGCCCTAACATGGCCCGGCCCCCTTTTGGCCCGAAATCTGGCGCCCTTTTGGCCCTATTTCTGGCCCTTTCTTGGCCCAACACACAGGCCCTCTTTTGACCCTAAGGTTGGCCCTATTTCTGGCCCTTTTTTGGCCCTACACACATGCCCTCTTTTGGCCCAATATTATTATATACACACACATTATTATATATAATTGTGCGTGTCCAACGATGATCGAATGAGTATTAAATCTTAACATTAATTATGATGATCGTTCTTCTTTGTTGCAATAATCAAATGCCATGCAAACATTTGCGAAAATTTAAATAGCTACTGTATTAAGCAATTCGATAGATGTAATTGTCATTTTCTATTTACCAAACTTTCGAAAAATGCTACTTCTAAATTATAATGTTAGTAGGCCAAAAAAGACTTGTCAATATTACACCAAATTAACACGTATCAATCTCAACCAATTAATTTGATGTATTCTTGTTGGCCATCGACACAAATAAATAACAAGAAGTTGGGAAACAAAAACAAAACAAAAAAATTTGGGCCTGGGCCCGGCCCAAGCCCGGCCCTAGATATTGGGCCTAGGGCCAGGGCCTGGACTGGGCCTAGGTTTCCCTTCGGCAGGCCCGGCCCGGCCCGGCCCGGTTGGCAGCCCCACTGGCCCGGCCCCACAGCAGGCCCGATGGGCTTGGGCTGGGCCGGCCCAAGCCCGGCCCTTTGACATCTCTAATTGACGGGTTCGTTTATTCCATTCTTAGGAACAAATTCTTGTTTTAAAATTGTCCTTACAGGGGCGTCCTTATAGGGGCATTAGAATTTCTTTTTTAATTTAACTCTGAATTTCACGCTCCTATATAGTTTGAATCAGTTTCTTCGTTCCATAAATGCATGTCAGCAAATGCTTCTTCAACCAGCGTCTAAGTAAAGTGAGGCACTCTTTCTCTTATATAGGCTAGTAAGTTGTGTGTTGAGATATAAATCCCGCATCAGAGAAATAATGATTAACAATTCAATATATAAGCTTCGTGCGCATCTCTCTTCATAGCCAATTAGCTTTGAGTTGAATACTTTCAGAGGCGTGATATGCATTTTATTATGTGTTAGTTCACTTAAGTAAAATCAAATTTGGGACAATCTAGAAAAGCAAAGGATTCAAAATCAAATTTGGGACAATCTAGAAAAGCAAAGGATTCAAATTTTAGGAAGAGGAAGTATAGGTGATGAAACGTGACATAGTTTGAAGCCCCACTAGGAAGAACCAAGTCAAGATTGGCTGCTTCATTATTAAAGCAGAATTAGACGCGAAGAAGACTTGAGAGCTTGACTTGCAACTAGGACTTCAATCTTCTTATCTTCCTCAGAAGACTTGAGAGCTTGACTTGCAACTAGGACTTCAATCTTCTTAGGGCAAATTACACTTATATCCCTGAGGTTAGGGTATAATTACAGGCGAGGACAATAGTTTGGACAAATTACACTTATGTCCGTTGACCAAACGGAATCTTAAAAACCCTAACGGTTTTAATGAAAAGACTATATTGCCCCTAAGCTGGAATCTTATTTTTTTTAATGCCATTATTTCATCTTATTTTAATTACTTTTCTTCAACCCCCCCCCCCCCCGCGCCAATACCTCCCCACCCCCCCACGACCCCAACCCCATTTCTGCCTCAAACTCCCCGCAGCACCCCTGCACAGTCTGCCTCCCCGTCGCCACACCCACCTCCCCCCTTCCCCTTACCGTCGCCGCCCTTCCCGTTCCCCGTCGCCGTACCCACTCTCCCCCTTCCCCTTCCCCGTCACCGCAACGCCGCACCTCCCGCCGCAAAGCCCCGCAGCACCACTTCGCGGTCTGCCTCCCTGTCGCGGCACCCACTCTCCCTCTTCCCCTTCCCGTCGCCGCCCCCACCCTCCCCCTCCCCTTCCCCTTCCCCGTCGCCGTACCCACCCCCCCCCCTCCCCTTCCCCTTCCCCGTCACCACAACGCCGCACCTCCCGCCGCAAAGATATTCGACAGTCGTCGATGTCGCCGTAGAGGCTGCAGGACTAGGTGAGGGCGATGAGGCCTAGTTCAGTGTGGTAGAGGCAGATGATTAGGTTTGGATTGCCGGGAGTTGGCGCCGGCGATGGTGGCGGCGCGGCCACTTTGGTGGGGATTGCAAACAAAACCCTAATTTGCAAAAACCCTAATTTGCAAATTAGGGTTTCAAAAAACCCTAATTTGCAAATTAGGGTTTCAGTAATATCCTAATTTGCAAATTAGGGTTTCAAGAAAACCCCAATTTGTAAATTAGGGTTACAACAAAATCCTAATTTGCAAATTTGCAAGGTGATACACTGGGATTTGAGAAATTCTTAATATTGATGATAAAGCAATGGGAAAGAGAACATAAAACCCTAATTTGCAAATTAGGGTTTCAAGAAAATCCTAATTTGCAAATTAGGGTTTCAAGAATATCCTAATTTGCAAATTATGATTTCAAGAATATCCTAAACCTAAAATTGATAAATAAATCATATATAATAATAAACAAATATTTTTCAATATATACAGTACAAGGGGTAGTATCGTCATTTTAAAAATACATATTGATGACATCATACAAAAAGTACAATTTTTGGATGGAACCCTAACGGATGGACACGGCTGATACATTTTAAAAGTGTTTGGTCACGGAATGTTACATTTTGAAACTTGTTGTCCTTGACTGTAATTATACCCTAACCTCAGGGATATAAGTGTAATTTGCCCATCTTCTTATCTTCCTCATTTTCATACCTCATTTCAGCATCCCCCATAACTTCCTTTTCACGGCCTTCTGCAAGCTTTGAAACACCGTGGCCGAACATGGAGATTGATCAGCGAAGTGTGTGCTCTGCTATATTTCTTTTCCTTACTCTCCTCGTCTCTCCTTCACACCTGATGAGTTCCCAACCTGTCGAGTACTCAACCGCCAGTTCACCCAAATCGTGGATCAACACTGGCTCATCTTTTACGGAATACTTATCTGGTTTCGACCGCGCAACAATCATCCTTCTTAGAGAAACGGGACCACGATTTTTTTGCGGCTTTGCCTGTTATGCTTATAGGTTCGGTGCTGGATGCCTCTTTGGGGTCTTCCTTTTCCACAACAGAACAGAATCTGAGGGGAATGCTGCAATTATTAACTTCCCGCAAGTAGCATGGTCTGCTAATTGTAACGAACCTGTTGGTATCAACGCTACCTTGAAACTTACACAAGAAGGAGATCTACTCCTGGCAGATTCGAATGGCCGACTCGTTTGGTCCACAAACACAACTGGGAAGGGTGTTTCGGGTTTCAACTTGACTGACACGGGAAACCTTGTACTCCTTGATCAAAACAATGCAATAGTGTGGCAGTCGTTCAATCACCCAACCGACACTTTGTTACACGGCCAGGTGTTTGTTTCTGGGCAAAAGCTGACAGCTAGCATATCACCATCAAATTTGAGTGAAGGCCGCTTCTCACTTGCATATAGCAATACTCATTTGGTTGCTTACGCAAAGTCCAGCCCACCACAGCTGTACTTCAATTTCAGCCATATATTCCCAGAAAGCAATTATGTGCAGAGATTCAAAAATGGGAGCTTTGGTAGTCTCATTTTCCCTCCCTTACCGGTGGAACAATTCATGAGATTGGACACTGATGGGCATTTGCGGGCTTACGAGTGGGGAGGGTCCGGATGGACAGAGGTGGCCGATCTGATGGCAGGGGTTGATAGTGGTGACTGTGGCTACCCCATGGTTTGTGGAGAATATGGTGTTTGCTCCAAGGGGCAGCAATGCGGTTGTCCTGGAGCAGCATCTAACGAAACTAACTATTTCACCCAAATAAATTACCGGGAACCAAATCTTGGATGTTCTTTAGTTTCGGCTATTTCTTGCAATCAATCACAGTATCACAGTCTTATTGAGCTCAAGAATGTCAAGTACTTTGCTATGGAATTCCTCCCACTTACGGATGAAACAGCTGAGTTGGAGAACTGTAAACAGACCTGTTTGAGTAACTGTTCGTGCAAGGCTGCTATATTTAAGTATGGCCAGAGGTGGTCAAGGGACACATGTCTGTTGCTCTCTGAAGTATTTTCCATCGTAAATGCTGATGAAGATTTTGCAGATCTCTCGTCAGCATTTGTTAAAGTACAGAGATCTCCAAGCCCACAAACTCCAAGTCCACAATCTCAAATACCACAAACTCCAATCCTACAAACTCCTCCACCGGTAGTTTCTCCCCGAAGAAAAGCAACAAATGTTGCTGTTATACTAGGATCGAGTTTCGGAGCTATCTTCTTTATGCTTCTCATGGTTATAATTTGCATATTTGTTGTTAGGAAGAAAAGTGAGTATGAGGAAAATGAGGAAGATTACTTAGACCAGTTACCAGGAATGCCCACCAGATTTTCTTTTAGGGAATTGGAATCTATGACTGAGAATTTCAGTTGTAAGCTTGGGGAAGGAGGATTTGGGTCAGTCTTTCAAGGGAGTTTAAGCAATGGCATCAAAATTGCAGTAAAGCAACTCGATGGCATAGGTCAACACAAGAAGAAGTCATTCTTAGCTGAAGTTGAGACAATAGGAAGCATTCACCATGTGAGTTTGGTAAGACTGGTTGGATTTTGTGCAGAAAAGTCATATAGACTTCTAGTTTACGAGTACATGTGTAATGGCTCCCTGGATAAATGGATTTTCCATGGGAACGAAGGGCTTGCTCTTGGATGGCTGTCGAGAAGGAAGATCATCTTTGACATAGCCAAAGGGTTAGCCTATCTCCATGAAGAATGCAGGCAAAAGATAAATCACTTGTATATCAAACCCCAAAATATCTTACTAGATGAGTGTTCCCAACCCATTCTGGTCGCACCCAAAGGCCCACTACGGTCCCACTTTGCATGACACGTCCGCACAAGCAACATACATTTTCAACGCTCACAACCGGTCAAAGCATGCACGCTCAAGTAACGTGACCAAGCCTCATGGCACTTTGACCGTCGCACTTCGCCCGTCGCCCAACGACGCGCCATGACACTTGCCCAAAGAAGTTGGCCTTGGCCTCCCCCTTGGGTCGGCCTCGGCCTTGGCCTCCCCCTTGGGGTCGGCCTCGGCCTTCCCCTTGGGGTCGGCCTCGGCCTTCCCCGAAGGGTTGGCCTTTGGCCTCTATCCTTAGCACCTTCACTTCTCTTCAAGAGGCCTTGCATCCTTCGCGACGCCCGTCGCCCATCCTCCGGCCATCAACCTCGCGACGTCCGTCGTGCATCACCTTACGGACGTTCGTACATCAACCTCGCGACGTCCGTCGTGCATCACCTTACGGACGTTCGTACATCAACCTCGCGACGTCCGTCGTGCATCAACCTCGCGACGTCCGTCGTGTATCACCTTACGGACGTTCGTACATCAACCTCGCGACGTCCGTCGTGCATCACCTTACGGACGTTCGTAGATCAACCTCGCGACGCCCGTCGTGCATCAACCTCGCGACGTCCGTCGTGTATCACCTTACGGACGTTCGTACATCAACCTCGCGACGTCCGTCGTGCATCACCTTACGGACGTTCGTACATCAACCTCGCGACGTCCGTCGTGCATCAACCTCGCGACGTCCGTCGTGCATCACCTTACGGACGTTCGTACATCAACCTCGCGACGTCCGTCCTGAACAACCTCCCGACATCCGTTGGTACATCAACCTCACGACGTCCGTCGTCCATCAACTCCGCGACCCCCGTCGCCCGGACACAACTCCGCGACCCCGTCGCCCAGACACAACTCCACGACGCTCATCATCCGTCGCCCGGACGTCGTCTTCATGACCCCCGCCACCGACGTCCGGGCGTCACAGTCCAACACTTCGCCGCGCCCATGCGCCGCGCCGCTGATACAGCCGTGCCCCCAGGCTCTCTGTCACACTACCGTGCCTCCGGCACCATAAGCACTTTGTCGCGCCCATGCGCCATCATTGACACCAACGTGCCCCCGGCACCTTACGCACTCTGTCGCGCCCATGCGCCACCATTGACACAAACCTGCCCCCGGCACCTTACGCACTATGTCGCGCCCATGCGCCACCATTGACACAAACATTCCCCCGGCACCTTACGCACTCCATCGCGCCCATGCGCCGCGCCATTGACATAGACGTGCCCCCGGCACCTTACTCACTTCATCGCGCCCATGCGCCACAATCATGTCATCATGCCCCCGGGCACCTTACTCACTTCATCGCGCCCATGCGCCACAATCATGTCATCATGCCCCCGGGCACCACACTCATTCATCACACCATGCGCACCTTGCCTTGGTCATGGAACATGCTTCAACCCACTCTCCGGAGTGTACATCATCCGCGGGGATAGGCGACTCCTCCGGGACACTATCTCTGCCAGGGAGCTCTTCAACTCCCCTTCCGCCAGGTAGACGGCTCCTCCGGGATGCTACCTCGGCCAGTCGGGTAGACGGCTCCTCCGGGATGCTACCTTGACATGCTCCGAGTGCTCCGGCACAAGGACTCACCCGCGGGGATAGGCGACTCCTCCGGGACACTATCTCTGCCAGGGAGCTCTTCAACTCCCCTTCCGCCAGGTAGACGGCTCCTCCGGGATGCTACCTCGGCCAGTCGGGTAGACGGCTCCTCCGGGATGCTACCTTGACATGCTCCGAGTGCTCCGGCACAAGG
Source organism: Escallonia rubra (assembly GCA_033065855.1). NCBI lineage: Eukaryota > Viridiplantae > Streptophyta > Magnoliopsida > Escalloniales > Escalloniaceae > Escallonia > Escallonia rubra. The sequence continues at coordinate 1,443 of JAVXUO010000540.1, read as the reverse complement.
ACTCACCCGCGGGGATAGGCGACTCCTCCGGGACACTATCTCTGCCAGGGAGCTCTTCAACTCCCCTTCCGCCAGGTAGACGGCTCCTCCGGGATGCTACCTCGGCCAGTCGGGTAGACGGCTCCTCCGGGATGCTACCTTGACATGCTCCGAGTGCTCCGGCATAAGGACTCACCCGCGGGGATAGGCGACTCCTCCGGGACACTATCTCTGCCAGGGAGCTCTTCAACTCCCCTTCCGCCAGGTAGACGGCTCCTCCGGGATGCTACCTTGGCCGGCCGGGTAGACGGCTCCTCCGGGATGCTACCTCGGCCTGCGGAATAGACGACTCCTCCGGGACACTATCTCCGTCAGGGTGCCTGCGTGACTGGCCTACGTGCTCCGGCACTGGGGGCTTGCGTCGGCACCCCTAGGGACTATGACCCCCGGGTCACTCCGAGACGGGAGCAGGTCTTCGGAGGGCATCGCGCCTAGTTCACCTGGCAGTTGGGCGTCGGGTCTTCCCCACCGCTGCCAGGCCTGTGGGACTCCGCAAGGGCTTGGATTGGAGGCTAGATCAAGGGGGTTCTCTGGCCACACCGACGCGGTGGGAGCCAGTCTTTCCAGACAGACAGAGCGACGCTGTGAGGAGCAGGCCGGGTGAATATGCGATCCGACAGTCCGTGGAGCACCGGCACCCGTGGACCCCCCGGTGACGTGTCACTCCCGGGGAGCGCCACGTGTCGGTTAATGACATCATCATCTCAATCTCTATAAATAGAGGTCTTGAGAATTCATTTGAAGTGGAGGATAACAGTTGGACATTTTCAGAACATATTTCACTTTCTCACTCTAGAATCCTAGAGAGAGAAACATACAAGACCCTGACTTTGGACCTAAGCATCGGACTGTGACTGTCGTCGTATATTCATCCTGCGCTATCGCCCTCGCAGCACTGCCACCCTCAAGCTCTGTCTGGGAAGCCCTTGGTCTCTGCCCTTGTTCCACCCTTGCTGTGTCTCACATCAACATACTTGGAAGCTGACTCGGACTGCAGCCTTTGTGGCACCTCCACGTAAGTACGAACCCACTTTCCTTGGCATCATTTTGGCGACTCCGCTGGGGAGGTGAGCATCGTACTGCAGTCTGTCTGTCTTCCGCACTCAGTCTCCATGCCTAGAGAACGAAAAGCTACGAAGGCTGCCAGCCAAGGCCTTATCCACACCGTACAAGAGGAGAGTCACCTCGGCGAACAAGAAAGGAGTAGCGCTATGCGTCTCCAAGACCAGCCACAAACTACCGCACCTGACATACAAGTTGCAGTCAATGCGGCCATCCAACAGTTTTCGCCCACTATAGCCACTCTTATGACAGCCATGGTGGAAATGCAAAAATCAATCCAAGTCTTGACTTCACAATCACCGATTTCCCAAAGCCTTAGAGCTCCGCACCCTGTGCCCATTA
>JAVXUO010000695.1:0-166945 GCA_033065855.1 Escallonia rubra | reverse complement strand
CCATAGGAGGAAGTCCAACAAAACTCAAGACAAAACACTCAACGAGCCCGAATCTAGAAACCAAACCGGTCCACATAGCTGCAAGCCCAAGAATGAATGAACTCAACCAGCAGTGACCGTAAGAGCCAAAATCCATTTTAACCCAAATTTAACCGGATAATCAAAAGTAGCAACCTTGTGTGACGAACGCTCACTCACACAAATAATTTGGTGGAAACCACCATCACTACCACCCGACCGCCTGCCTGCCTAAAACCGACTCATCACCGATCACAATTGTAACCCCCACCACCACTCCAATCTCTAGCCCACAACCGACTCATCACCAAGACACCAAGCACAGTGGTAACCGCCCCACCATCAGTCCAAGCTTAAGCAGAAAATACGGTAGTTGTTTCCATTACGCTCGTGCGTATTAAATGGGTGACTTGTAGTTGTAGCCATACGAATCCGACCTTGCCTACTAGTGAAGAAGAACTTTCAAAGTAATCAACTGGTAGGTTTGTGGGGTCATTGGCCGTATGGATGTCATCACAGGCGCAGAGTCTTTGCAACTATTGGTGGCTTCTTATTTATTCCCCTGCAATAATCTCCACCAATGTTAATGATATCCTTATCACAAGCACAAGCACACTGTTTCTGGCCCTACAAGAATTCAAGTTGCCAAAAGATAAAAGCTCTGTTTAGGCTGGCAAGTTCTGTTTATGGTGTGGACATGTCCGAGCTATCACATTCTTTTGGCCCTCAGAATACATTAACTAAGAAGGGCCAGATTAGTCGGCATGCCTGCGACCACATGACAAACGTACTTATAACTCAGATCTCAGCACTCCTCCCTCCCTTTCAAAGATATTATTTTTTCTTTTTGTCACGAAAATTCAACATTCTTAAGGACGTATATTCTTTTTTTTTCTCAATTCCGCTCCTATCGCTTTTATTTTCTAAGTCACAATGCTGAATATGAGTTTTTTTTTTTTTTTTTTTGGTTAGGCTTTCTTTTTAGGGACATGAGACCGGTGCCGGTGTCGCATTCTTAGTCTAGTCTACCCTACCTTAGATGAGGGACTAGTTATACGAGATCCCAGGCTCGATGGCGATCCCGCATCTGTAGTTGGATCTTGCCTCACATTGAAAGTGCTGAGAAAGCGTTTGGTCTTTTAAGACATAGTCAATAAACTCTTAAGCACATGAATCAAAGACAGTATCCGCCTACGAAAACCATCTGGCGAAACGGAATAGGGCATCCCAAGAACAATATAATATTCGATCAAAGCACACAACGGAATTCTATGTTATGATCACCAAAGGAGATCGTATTACATGAGATATGGACCTCCTCTAGAACGTATTACAGGAGATATGGACCTCCTCTAGAACTATTCAATTACACTCATACAGGGAATACAAAATCCAGATTAACATCCCTGAAATCACACGCTTCAACATATCATCTCCTATGAAAACTGTGTAATGATCTTGGGGATCCCTCAAAGAGATCCATGATGTAATTTTCTAGATCTTCAGCATTGTACTTGATGTGCCTGTCACTGACATGGTTGGTATGTCTTCCTACAAACGTCCGATAAGCCTGAATAACCTTGAGGGATGTTGAGATGCGTAGATCGTCACGAAGCTGAGTATCTGGGACTGACCATCCTGTTTGGCTCTTGTAAACATCCTCAAACGCGAGATAGAAGCTATGTAGCCTCTCTTTGAGAAGCGTTTTTGAAATTGAACTTGAACCAGGACTGCAAAGACCCTCGTCTCTGAGTAAGGAGAGGATTGAACTCCAAGTAGCTCTCTCATAGTTCATCGCATGTTGTTGGAACTTCCAGTTATGCTTGCGAATCCATTCGTCACCTAAAATCGTTCTCAGCTCGGAACCTTTAACCTTTTCGGCCATGTAATGCACATTATTCATCAAGAAAAGGTGTCGCAGAGCTTCATCTTTGTACAATTTAGACTTGTCATCAAGGTTGCTTTCTGTAATAGACGCAAGGGATCGCAAGTGTAGAGCCATTGGAGGAACACAGGACGACGAGCTTCCGTTAGTGCTATCCTTTTCGGCAACTGGACTCCCGTCGGGCGAAACTGAATTCGGAACTTCTGTTTCATGGTCCTTAAGAAGCACATTGAGGGTATCGCTATAATCTGTGAGGGTCTTGATGTAATTCATGACATACCTAGTGATATGGTGGATCCCCCCACCAGCAAAAGGGGTTGTTGATATGTTTGACGCAACGGCATTCTGAAATTCAAGGAACGTTGCCTTGGCACAATCCCCCAACCTCCTCATAACATCCTGGTACTCAGTTTTAACATAAGATCCAGTCTCATCAGAGTATAAGGCATCAGTATCTGGTATGAGATCTGCAAGCACCTCATACATGCCGAGAACGCGAATCAATTTCTCAGGTTGGTGAGGGCCAATGGCTATAGCTTCACCAAAATTCAGAAGCTGCAACATGGAAGCCTTTGATGACTCTGCAAAACATACTGAACTAGCTGACTCAAGCTCCCCGAAAATCTGGTCGGCCAACCATTTTTCACTGGCCAGATAGACCCGCACAAAAATCTTAATTGCTCGTATCCATCGCCTGATTTTCGAATTCAAGGTAGCCCATTCCATTTTCATTACATCCTCAATGCTAAATTTCTCCACCTCAAGTATGAAAAGGCAGTCGTCGAGGGCATCTTTCCGAACACTGATAAATGCCTGAGAACACTCCCTACCATAATTCGAGTCAAACATCAAATTAGCAATGCATTTGAGGTCAGGAATCACATCTGGATGTACCAAATCAATGATGAATTCCTCGGCGCCTCTACTGATACTGTCTCTCTGAAGCACATCATCAACCGAATCTTCACCAAAAGAGACAATTGAGCCCTCATCTGGAACATCCTCTTCGCTGGAACGGAAAGACACGTGCTCAGGCTCAAAGGGTTGCCTATTATGAACAAGCATGTGCCTAAACTCCTCTTCGATCCTAGCCATTGCCGTCTGAAGAACATCATGAGCCTTATGTAGAAGCAATGTCTCTTCACCATCTTTAGCCAGACTCAAACTTTCTAAGCTTTCAGCCAACTTTCGGGCTTCCTCCACAGCTTTCAAATACTCGTTAGCTTCTTCAGACCCACAATCCCAAATCATCGACTGTTCTAGCTCCCAATTCATAATCTTATCATGAACCAAATTAAGCCGCCCTTCTATCTCGCTCACCTCCTCATCTTCTTTTTCAGCGACTTTAGACATTGTCGACAATTGGGTGCCTAGAGTCGCCAAGATTTTCCTTTCATCATTGGTTAAATTCTTGTTTGTCTCCAATGCCTTAACAATATGCTGCGCCGCAGCAATCAAATTTTCTTCCCCTTCCATTGTCGATATCATGGGATTACAATCACCCATCCCATACAACAAACCCTTAACCCCAAAAATCAAGAAAACGCACGCCTACACACGCACCCCAAAAATAAAAAATCAGTTCTTTTCAAGAAAACCTGAAAAGAACTGAATCCGGAGCAGTTATTGCCTAACTTAGATCCACATGCATATACGCATCCAATCAAACAATCAATAGAAAAACTGTGGGAAGAAGACCTCAAAGACCAATTTTCTAAAAAATTGAAATCGGGAAAGAATAGTATAAGATTCAACAATATCACAGAATCAAACTGACTCAGTATGATCCAAGACGAAAGGTATTAACAAGGCAAGAACAGTACCCGAAGATCTGTGACATCCAATCCCAATCTTTTGGAGGATGCACAAGAAGAGAAACAAAGAGGTACAACAAAACCACAGAGAAAGCACAAGAATTGACTGTACTATAAATTGGTTCAACTAAAGGAAGCTAAATACAGTCGAATAGTCAAAGAAAACTTGTATGCACAACGATCAAAATATGATCCTTGCGTATACTAACACACACACATAACACGCACTAGTACGTGGAAAATACGGGGAAACAAGAGAAAAAGGAAACTGACCCTTTTGGAGTAGTGATTGGAGGAGAGTGTTAATGAGAGATTCCGAGCTGCAAAGCTTGGGCTTTAATGGCCGATCTCTGCAAACTTCGTAGTCTAGGTTTGCTTGTGGGTTCTGGGGTACGGAGAATTTAAGTTATATACGACTGCGTCGGTCTGCGCTAGGGAGATTTTGACCTTTCTAAAGTTGTTAGTCTGGTCTCTTACAGGAAAATAAATAAATAAAAATCAGAACTGTGAAGTGACTGAAATGGGGCTGCCTGGGAAGCGTAATATCAAAGGTGCTGCGGTCAAGTGTTGGTCAAACTTGATAGTGCCGCAGATGTCGCGGAGTTTTTAACAGATGTCTGCGACGTGCCCGAGTGGGCTGCGGACTAGTCTAGACTCTAGATATTTATTCACACACATATAGTATATTTTATTTTATAATAAATTATTATTATTGAATTCATGGTGTTCATGTTTTGGAGTTATTATTTTACGAAGGGTCAGACTAAACAACCGGACAACTTTAAAATATTGAATTAAATTTAAATGAGAGAGTTGTTAAGAATAATAAGTTAAGTTTAGTTGCGCAAAATATGTTATTTTAAAGGAAAAATTACATAAAATATCCTTGTGGTTTGGGACAGTTGCAAAAAAAACCCCTCTTATTACAAAAATTACAAAAGCCTCCCTCTAACACTCAGTTTGTTGCAACTATTAGAAAAGTCATTCAAATTAATGGGGCGTGCTTTTCATGCTCTTAAAAAATGCGTGTAATAAGAAAACTATATATTAAAAAGACTAAAGTACACTTCCTTTTCCCAATTCTACCAAAACCTAAACATAACCCTAACCCTAGCCGCCACCCTCACAACCACTATCCCAGTCTGCCACCTGCGCCCCCCACAACTGGCGCCACCACCACCCCGGCCATGTGTGCCTAGCAGCCGCCAGCCTTGTCACCATGCGCCGCCGATGTAACCCACCACCACACATGTCTACCACTTGACCCACCCACAACCAGCACCACCCTATTTCTCATCCAACCCTGCCACCGCCAACTTGTGCACACAATCACATCACCACCAAACTTAATCACACAGGCGACAACCTTACCTTTCCGGCGATAAAGTAAGAACAACGGGCAGTGAAAGAACATTAATCACACAAATTCAGATCTAGGGTTTCACATCGCAATGTGCGATTTGAAACCCTATATCTTATTTGTGCAATTCGGGTTTCAAATCGCAATTCGGTTTCAATTTGCACAAATTCATATATGATTTGTGCAATTCAATCCATGCTTGCGCCGCCGCGAGCCCGCCGTCGATCTGAGGCAGCTGGCCTTCGTGCATGTCCAGATCTAAGAATCCAATGGATGAGAGAATCAGAGGAAGAGAAATGGAAATGGCGTGCCTTTTTCATTTATATAGAAGGACAATTTTGACATTTCTGCTATTTTGTTACGGAAATATTACGGTGCAACACCTTTGCGATTTCATATGTCTTTATGCAATTTTTGTAACAAGAGAAGTCTTTTTGCAACTGCCCCAAACCACAAGGATATTTTACGCAATTTTTCCTATTTTAAATAGTACAATATTTTTACTATTGACTTTTATGGTATTTTTTAAATTCACTGCTTAAATGGGTACACGTTTCTTTGTGAGTTTTGAAGAAAAGCAAGCAGAAATAGAAGAGATATCACAAGGAATTTTGGTTACAATTCTTTCTCTAATGCTTGTCGTTAGAGTTTTTAGAAAGTGAGAAAGACGACTAAAAAACTTCTTTACAATAAAAGATACCTCTCCAAGATAACAAAGACAGATAGGAGGGGAGGGGAAGGAGAGAGAGAGAGAGTTGTTTAGATGAGAACTGTGTATTATTGAAAAGGAAGAGATTATTTTTACCTTCATATTTATCGCTAAGAAGTTAACAACCACGGTTAGGATGAGATTGTAACGACCGCCCGTTATTGAAAAATGTGCCCTTATTCCATTATGAGATTGCATTAATAGTACAAGAAAAATTGCATGTGTTGTTGTGCCATTGACGATATATTTATGAAAACTAATAAAAAAAGTTACACCAAGCTTACATGAGTATTAGTTCGTGAAGGGTAAAGAGATAATTTAGCTTTAAGTTTACAATCCTAACTATTTTCTCTTTTGGCTCCGGTCGTTACCACCATCACCAGCCGTCACACCATCACGTCAGCAAAGCAATGAGAGTTGTTTGAGAATTTTAACATTTGGCATCACTGCAAGTCGCTTTTTCCCCTATTGTCCTTAAATCCCACCGATTCGTTAGATCACGCCGATGATTCGTTGCCGCGGAAGTGAGAATTGCGTTGATGGGTGGGGCAACCATTGGGGGCAACGAGGAAGGAGCGGGCGACGGTGGTGTTGAGAAATGAACTGATGGTAGTGGCGAGTGGGGTCTTTCCTTGTGCCTACGGAGGGGGGGGGGGGGCCCCGGGGGGAGGGGAAGAAACGACCAAAAAAAAAAAAAAAAGAGCTTTAACACCTACCTTAAATGATATAGTTTTAATAATATGCCATAGAGAAGTTCTTTATAGCATATCAATAAATTGACTTTCCATATCAATAAACTGACTTCCCATGAAAGGATGGACAACCTAGGAGAGGAAGAGATAAATAGTAGAAGGAGTGAGTGAAGATCAGAAGAAAGAAATTATAGGTAATTAAGAATAGATGCAGAGATTAGTGAAAAAATAGAAGACCATGAAGCAGTAAGTTCAAGCTTGAAACTACTTATTGTTACAACTTATAGGAAAAAGGTAGAATGGTTTCAAAAGCTGGGATGAAAAGTTCAATTAAAAATTAAAAAAAAAAGTTCACCAAGGAGGTGCTCAACCTTAATAATAGTACAAATAACGTGTTCGGGATTACCATAAAAAGTTGTTTGCACCGTTCTTCCAATGCAAATGCAAACGATTTAACAATTTAATAGAGACATGTGCACACACTAGTACGTGGAATTAAATCGTTTGCATTAGCCTATTTGGTAGGGGTGAGCACGGTTCGGTTGGTTCGTTTTGGAGGCTGAATACCAAACCGAACCGACCAACCTCGATTTGAAAAAAAAAAAACTGAACCGTAGTTGAACGGTTCGGTTTCTACGAGTTGAACGGATTGAACGGTTCGGTTTGGACGGTTTAATCGGTTTGGGCCAAACTCAATTTTAGACAAGTTTAGGCCCAAAAATTAATAACTCATACATACTAATAAGCTCCAAAAAAACTGAAATTTTTTAATCATAATTAATAACACTTAGTAAGATGTAGGCGGCGAGTGAAAAATATGTGTTACGTTAAGGGATTTAGGGTTTATCCCATTTTATATGAGTGGTTAGATAACTAAGGTTAGTAAAAAATAACTAGGATTAGGTAAAAATATAGATATGTTATATTATATACGGTTGGTTCGGTTTATGCGGTTTCAAAAAAATTCAAACCGAACCGAATGTACGGTTTAGGAAAAAAAAAATCAAACTGATTGATTTTTAGATCGGTTTGAAAATAGACGGATTGGTTGGTTCGGTTTTAACGGTTTAAATGCTTACCCCTACTATTTGGCTTGGTCTTGTATCTACTATCCCTTGCGACTTAGGAAGTTGCAAAATCAAAACATTTTCTTCTCCTCAGTTCTTTCTTCTCCCCATCTGTCTCTCAAACTATATTATTTCCAACAAGGGCGGACCTACGTGGGAACTAGGGGGGCTAGTGCACCCCTTGGAATTTTGAAAAAATAAAAATTTTGTTTTTGGGAAATTGCACCACGTCTCCTGTGACCCCGTTCCCCGAGACCCCCGTCCGCTCTGCCTCTCAGTCTCTCACATCTGTCTCTCTCTCTCTCTCTCTCTCTCTTCGTGACCGCCGACCGGTGACTACACTCTAACCGTGATGACGGCGACGGCCACTGCCCGAGCGCCCGAGCACGAGCTGTGACCAAATCTGAACACCAGATCGTTTCTCGAGCTGCATCTGTGCCGCTGTGCGACTGACAGTGACGGGCAACGCCGCGATGGCCAAGTTGCCAACGACTGTGCAGCTGCAGCAGGCGACGCAGTGACTGACCGACGGGCGACCGGTCACTGGCGAGCTTCTCGCATTCTCTGCTCTCTCTGCTGACTGTTGTTACTTCCCATCTTGAGGTAAGCTGCTTCTTTATCTTGAAATTGTAGTTTAACTTCTTGAAATTATCGTTTAATTTCAGTAATTGATTGTATAAAAATTTAAAAAATATGTTTGTTTAATTTGCTTGTTAATTCTTGATTGGTAAGCATAAATTATGCATTGATTATATATATTTATGTTCCCTAATGAAAATGCTAAACCAAATAATGAATTATGCCTTGATTATATATATTGCAGAAATTATTGGTGATTTGGTGGAAGTTGGAACACCTTAATTATTTGGTTAATTTGCTTTACTAATTCTTAATTGGCTAATTGCTTTTCTAATTCATAAATTAGTGCATAGATAGTTTATAATTGTTCTGGAATGTGACGTTGAGCTTGAGTTTGTTTGGCTATTTAATTTTAAAATTGGGAAGCTGAAATTGTACTGTTTTGTTGGAATTTGATGTTGTGTTGAGATTGGGAGGTGGAGCTTGAGCTCGGGAGCGGAGGTTGATCTTGAAATGTAATTTAGTTTTAAAATTGAGAGTTTGATATTGAGCTTGGAAATGTACAGTTATTTAACTACGTGAACTTGTGTTGAGAACTGAGATTTTTAGATTTTTTTTCCAATGTGCGTGTGTTCTTTTTTTCCCAGAGTGAAATTTTTTTTTAGAAAGAAAGGAAAATTGGAAGAATCCTCGCAGTCTAATCAAGATAGTATTATTTTACTAACAAAATTTTTTGGCTATTAGTTTATTAACAAATTTTTTTGGTGAATTCGATATAATTTTTGCACCCCTTGAAAAAAAATTCTGGTTCCGTGCTTTCCAAACAAATAGAAAGAGGTTTTTAAGTTTTCAAAGTACAAAACTCCAAATTACTAGATGATTGAGTTCCCTTTTAACAAAACGATGAATCTTTCCTATCCTAACAGGAAAAAAGAGGAAACCTTGCCAACACAGAGGACAAATGAATATCTGGATTTACCCCAAAAAAATGAATATCTGTACAGTGGGGCAGGATTAGTAAGACATCTTGACCCAGTTATTATGCCTGAACATGTTGAACCTTCTCTGTCTATTTTATACTGGTACTATACAAGATTCACCAGACAAAAGGGACACAGTTATCATGCCTCAAATCATTTTCAACCATCAAGTTTGAACTTTTTTGCCAATTTATTAAGCGTATGATGTGAGAATACAAACAAGAATAACTCTGCCCAGTGCCCACATTGTTTGGTCAATGATTACTTCTGAGAGCCCATTGGGGCTTGGATTGGGGTGATGATACATGAAACCTTGCTGTTTGTACTGGGGTATATTTGAGGGGAATTCTAGTTATATATCAGAGTTTTCACCTTATTTCCATTGATCACCAGTTTCTTTAGATGTTTCCGTTGAAGATTATAGATGCAATGCCAACAATGATCGCGAAAGTATGGTAAAGCCACCTATATATTGGAGGTTGTTAGGGCAGAGAGATCATGAATATAGCAAGTTAAAGAATGAAGATTAACAAACCTGAAGCCAACATACACAAATTCATAACCACAAGGATGGAACAGAAGTTGAACACTATTAGTAAGATCCTTAACATCAACTAATACCCTTCAACTCCCTCCCCTCCACCCCCTCCAATCCACCCCCGAATCAACCAATTTGTCATTACAAAGAAAACCATCTTCATCCAACTTGTTACCTCTCTCTATCTTGCTCTCTCTGTGATTTTAAACAATTAGAGCTGGCACTTGTTTGCGAAAGTAATGAGTAACGACAATACTGATACAGAGGCTCAACTATAGAATTAACGTATTCGTTAAGACTTTGGAAGGGGCTTCCCTTGTAAAAATGATCTGAATAGCTGAAGGGCTACTCTGGGCTTGAAAAGGGGTACTTCATGACCTGCCCCTCTTACAGTTGCGAATGTGAGCCCTTCATATATCTCTGTCCAGCCTCCGACCTTCAGAAAATTAACACAAAACTTGTGACATCAAAAACAAGTTTCCTAGATGAATGCTTGGTGGAATTAAAAGTAGTTCGACAATACATTTGATATTTGAAATTACTGACCTGTTTCTTAACATACCAAGGGTACCATGGAACTTTGGTTTTCAAGCTGAGTTGTGCCAGAGCATACCTAGAGGCTGTCACTGGCACCACTGAGTCCACATCGCCACTAAAATAGACAATTTGGTAGGAAATATTTAAGTATGCAAGTGAAACCAATATTAAAATCTCGTAGCGGTACACTCTGAGAAGTTTGTCTACCTGAAGACCCAAATTCTCAATCCAGCAGCCATCAATTCGCGATATAAGGGAAGTACTGATACGTCCGTATCATTCCAATTTCGATTCAATACTTCACTGTAGAAATAATTTTAGTTGTTAATCAGCATTCATGAAGTACAACGTTTTTCTGCACAAAGATTTATCTCAAACAATCTCAAAGCAGCAGTCAAATGAAGTTGTGAGTGAAAGCAAATTCACCTGCAAGCAGTCCATTTGTATGAAATTCTGGTTGTGTTTGCATGGAAAGCTTTCTGCACATCTGGTCTATTGTAGTATACCTCTGCATATTTTTCGGTACAAGGATCATAGCCAGACAGCTGCCTGAATTTCTGATCAATATGCCCAAAAATTTATGAGTGAAGTTTAACTCAACTAAGTAGTTATCCTAATTACCGCTATTCACTTTTGATGTATCATGTCAAAATTTGTTTTAAATCTTTAATATAACAATGAGAACTTCATTCAAAAAACATCAAAAGTACAACAAAAGGTATGTAAAACAAAATGTACCTTATGAGGTCGATGAGGCAAACGCATGGTCTGGCGAGAAGGACCAAAACTACCATCTGAATGGTTGCAAGGTGGTGCATATATGTTGTACTGGTCGATGTTGCCAAATTCTTGATCCATGGCATAAACGTACAACGACTCGCATTCATTTGAGTTCTTCTGCCGGCGAAAATCACACGTGTTGATGAGTTGATGGTATGTTTTATCGGAAATCATGGCATGGCTCCACCAGTATGTCACCGTTCCTAGGTTGTCATAATAGTTGTCTGTGACTGCATTCCCAACCTGCATCACCACAATCGATCGCACATTCGCACTAAAAACAACTGGTGTTTGTGATTTTCGCTATAACGGTTATATGTAAGCTGCAGCTAACACATTGAGATCTCGCGCATCATGCATTACTAGAGCAGATTTAAGCACACTGACGAGTTGTAGCTTATCATGAACTGCCACTTATTCACCTTTTCAATCTCACATCTAGGAAACATAATTCGTAAGTGACCACACCAACTGCTTCATGCTAAAAATTGAATTTTGCATATTATATGTGTTGGCATTCTGCAATGCATGTGAAATATATTCCTCCACAGGAATTTCAAATAAGGTCAAAACTTAATCAAATACAAGATTCAAATGTACCATAAAGCCTTTGAGATTTATTGGGTGCTTGGAATTCGCATTGTATTTCAATATTGCTCTGGCTAACTGAGGAACATAATGGCCGGCATAGCTCTCTCCGGTGATATATAGTTCTCTGTTTTTGTAGCGCGGAAATCTTTCCATCCATCGGATAAGGAATTGCAGCGAGTCCTCAGCTGAATCAAATAAGCCCAATTGTCACATCATTACAACATATTAGATTAGATATTATTGAATAGAAAACAATAATTTGACTTATAAAAGGTAGTTGATGATTTAATAATGATTTAACTTAGAAAATGAGTAACTAATAAGTATCTAGAAGCAACAAGTCATCCAAACATGACCTACCAAATTCGACAGTCCGAGTCTTGTAAGACAAACCAAAAAATGGACAGACAGTCCAGTCAAAATCTAAGGTTCATGATTAGAGGATTTAAAACTACAAACTCACGGCTTTATTCCAGGCGGTCAGTAATTTGAGAATAATGACAGAATAAGATATGGTGGCTGTGCCTTCAAAAGGTTGTACATCATCCCATAATGCCATGAAAGTACAATGCGGGGATGCAAGATGTATAATAGAAATAAACCACGGCATGAAGGTTGTAGGTATACCAGTGCGGCGATCACCGGTGTCCATGAGATCGGATGAGCTGTTGGTGTAAGAGAAGCCAACCCCGGCCGGAGTTTCCAGAAATAACAAGTTAGCATCAGTGTTCCATGCAAACTTGTTGAGGTATAAACCTGAGGATGTCCTGTTTATCCTGAATGGTCCTATTTCTTCAGATGCACCATATGCCACGGATGAGCAGCCTGGACCTAATTGCCACATAAACACACACACACAAAAATGTTATAAACTCAATGACCCCCCATTGAAGAATCTTTCCTTTCCTAATGATCAAGACAGCATTGTTAAGAATTTTATTTTATGTTTTTGGTAATTTCCGAAGAAAATGAAGAACACCAGAGGTGCTGATTATGCACTGTAAATCAGGTCTTTAATTCATCGAGGCAGAGTGACGTATGAAGTAAATTGTACATGTGATTAATTGTTTAGCAAAATGTTAGAAAGGGAAGCGTCGAAAGTTGTACTTGTACAATTCAACTGGGTGATGGCTGAATAAATCCAGAGTTCTGCTCTGAGTTACTTACTGTGATACCGTGTAAGCAAAAAAAGTTTTCCCCAAGGCACCACGCGTGCTGACAAAAGGAGTCCATTGGTTGTGCCGCAATAAATGACGACTGTTTTTGGTTGCTTTCATGCATTGAATCCCTCTGATTACTACATGCACCACACTTAATTGCTTATGAAGTACTCTCTCTGTGTGTGTGACTGTGTGTGTGTGTGAGAGAGAGAGAGTTATGTATCATCATGGGCTTGAGTTTTCTTGGCCAGCCCGCTGGTAGTTAGGTCCTGATGAGTTATTGTTCTAGAAAGGGCTAGTGTGATGTGAGCTTACCCTAAAGAGTTATGGCACCATTATCACTCTGAAAACTTAACTACGTATACTATAGAAGTATAGTAACTTCCAGTTACCCGAAGACAGGGGGAATTAATTTCAAGGCAGAAAGGCCTCTCGTCCATAGACGAGAAGTACATAGAGTTACCCAAATAAGAAGATGCTATTTCATTTTGGGGTCATGGTGAAAATGATATTTTGCTCATCAAATCAAAGGATAATAAAATGGCATAAAGCAATAGTCTTTCAAGCTCCTGCAGCCACACCAGCTTGATGTAGCAGTGAATTTGGTTTGTCCTATTAAGTATTGCTGAAGTAAAGCAAGTTTAACGAGGTGTGCTCTGTTATCGTAAATTACCTCCATTGAGCCAAAGAACCAGAGGTTTAGAGAGAGGCCGGTCAGCTGACTCAGTGAGCCAATAGAAGAGGGCTCTACCGGCGACTTCATTAACCGTGACATAGCCGGAGAACTGCTGAAAGGAGACTTTGGGTTGCCCAGGAAGTGCCACTATTCTGTCCGCTTCTTCTTCTTCTTCATGTTGTGTTGCTTGATGAGCAGCAGTACTGGTACTGGTACCCACGTGCACAGTTATCAGCAACGCAAGGACCATGGAGACCAGCATATGTTCCTCGGTCATGGCACCCATGGCCTTTGGCAAGAAGAAGGAAAATGGACTTCTAGGGGGCCTCTGCGTGTGTGTGTGTGTGTGTATGTTCTGAGTATGGTGCTGTGTGGGTGATGATATGGATGGAATAAATAGGAGAGAGACACAGTGATTTAAATGTCATTACTTGCTCATATGCCAGATGATACGGGCACCCTTACTTTTTGTCACTAAAATCCTGGTTATGTTTAAGTACTCTTAGAGACTGAACAAGTGACGAATTATGTCACATCACTGGATTTATGCGACCTGTATTTATGATCCTCTCATAACGAGATTAACTCGTCAAAATATTACGATTCGAATAACAAACCTTTGATCTTTGTGTTATGTTCTTGCTTAATCTACTCATACAAGATGAATCTTCAATCCTTTGTCTTCAAATATTTAAAAAAACGAAGGGTCTACAAGATAACAAAAAGTATATTAAATATTTTGGCTGTCACGATATTTAAGTTTTTATTTTTTGACTCGAGCTGTTATTACAGAATAATAAAGGGATGTAATGAGTTTTGTATGCATGCCCACATAAGTTGCTCCTTTCAATCCTCCATTAATTCCTCTTGCAACCAAACATGAAAGTTTGACCAGAGCTTCTCTCTCATTGGCAACATCCAAGGTTTTGGCTCCCTGTGGGGTCGAGGAAGGTCGGATGTAGGGGTGCTTCCGGAGAGTTTATCTTTTGCCTTCCGAAGCTCAGTGACATCCGAATCACGAGGGAGCAGATTTAATGCTGCATCTTTGCTGCATAAATATGTAATTGAGTTTTGTTTTTGGACGGTTGGATGCATAGACCACACGTCAGCATAATAGCTTTTATTTTTCTTTCATCTCCGAAATAATATTTGGTGATTGTCTAATATTGCGTTATCTACCATTAATATATCGTTACCAATATGCAAGAAAGTCGGGTGGTGGGGCAATTATCTAGGTGGAAGGAAACGATGGTTGAAATTCAAACATCTTGTGAAAATTTCAAGAGCCCGCCACATTTATCAGCAATGTGAATAAATTTTCATTTCATTTTTTCTCTTTCTCTCTCTCCTCATTCATCTTCCCTTTCTTTTATTGTCGATTTTTGCAGTCAACCACCGTAATCACCATCTTTGATGAGAACCGCGGCTACAAACTCTAGATGTTGGCAAAAACCATTGTTGTCCGGCATGAGTTGCTCGTCACTACTCTACAACAGGTTGCAAGGATTTAACATATAGAGCACTAAGTGCGTGCGGCCATGCACAATAACTCTAGCTAAAAAAGGCCTAACTTATACATGTACATACCCACTTGTTCGTCTATTAGGAGTGAGCATTTAAACCGTTAAAATCGATCCAACCGTAAAAATCGAACCAATCAATCCGTCTATTTCCAAAATTGATATAAAAATCAATCGGTTTGATTTTATTTTTTTTCAAACCGTAAATTCAGTTCGGTTCGAATTTTTTTGAAACCGTATAAACCGTATAAACCGAACCAACCGTATATAGTATAACATATCTGTATTTTTACCTAATCCTAGTTATTTTTTACTAACCCTAGTTATCTAAGCACTCATTTTAAATGAGATAAACTATAAATTCCTTAACGTAACACACATTTTTCAATTGCCGCCTACATCTCACTAAGTTTTATTAATTATGAAAAAAAAAAATTTAAATTTTTTGGAGTTTATTAGTATGTATAAGTTATTAATTTTTGGACCTAAACTTGTCCAAAATTGAGTTTGGCCCAAACCGATTAAATCGTCCAAATCGAATCGTTCAATCCGTTCAACCCGCAGAAACCGAACCGTTGAAACCAAACCGTTCAACTACGGTTCGGTTTGTTTTTTCGCAAACCGATGTTGGTCGGTTCGGTTTGGTATTCAGCCTCCAAACCAAACCAAACCCACCGAACCGTGCTCACCCTTAATTCTCATAAACAAGAACTCTAGCTAAAACACATTAACCCGAATTCAATGGGGGGTTGTGAAGACCAATTGGTTAGCAAGAACCTTCCTTATTCGTTGAACCTTTACTTCGAGCTGCTATAGTATCCATTGCTTTATACGTACACACTTTTGTGTATATCTATAGTACATACGTACGATTGTAGACTATCTTTACGTGTACGTACGCGAGGAAGGTTAAATCAGTTCCTAAAAATAGAATGGTGTGATGGTGTGGCCATGGACATGGTGATGACAGCCATGATAATTGCTCTTTTGGCCTTGAAGAAGGAAAGGGATGGGAATGTCACGAGATAGAGCCCTCCTTGTTTTATTCTTAACTAAATTTAGGCACTGTTCTTGTTGAGTTATAACCATCATAACCTCCTCCATTTTCCACCATTATGCTGTCCTCGTAGGATTCTTCTTGATACTTTTCAAGTTCGTCCGAGTTGGCTGCCTTTCATGTAAATCTGGTACAAAGTTTTGCATAGCCTAGTGCAACTAGGCACGGATTCTCTGAAGTTATCATAGCGTTCGGTTCTTCAGTTCGTTCTTGATTCGGACTTGCTAACTGTGGGATTTCCTCATTCCTAACTGTTTAGCTAGATTCACTAAATTTCTTATCACAAAATTTTTAGCCAGCATTAAATTTTTAGTGCTTGGTGAGGAGTTGGTAGAGTTAAAATCTTAAAATTAAAAGCAAAAAAAATGGACAAACTCCACCGCTTGAAATTATCTTACGTGCTATCTCAGTATCTCGTGCATGCTTTGCATACGACATACGAGACCCAATTTCGACGTACTAGATTTAAAAAAAAAAAAACAGAGCAGCAAGGCTAAATTTAGTGGTCTAAGGATCGCCTCGCAAACCCCTCAAAAACAAAACCGAGGAACACAAAAAATGAGTTAAATGCATAGTGTAGAGTGTAGACTTAGGAGTTGAAAAGGAGGAGTCTTATTTATGAGACAGTGGAGAGTGATAGAAAGAGACCGGGAAAGTAGTTGGAAGTGCACGCGGATATTGAAGACTCGGAGCCTGCACAATGCCTTGAAAATGCTCTCCCGGCTTTCCCTACACCAATTCTCTCAACAACAATCGGTGCACTCCATCATTCATAAAGTAGCAAAGCACGAAAGGGGCTGAGTACATTTTCTTTAGCTTTTAGTAAGTGTTCAAAGGTAGACTTATGTTCTAAGGAAAAAAATTAGTTGTTACTCCTGTTGGAAGAATTTTTCTCCTACTCCCTATATAGCGACAATCATTCGCCTCTAAATATTTTTAGTAGCTTTTATTTAGTGACGCTAAAAAGGTACTGCTAATAATTGTCACTGAAAGTGTTAGAAAAAAAAATCATTAGAAACATTTAGCGACTTTTAATTGTCACTATACACGTGGTTGGAAGAAGATTCCTACAACTTGAATAGGAGCCAAAGTTTGTTCATTTTCAAAAGTAACGTAAATGCCATGAAAGGCAATAAAAGTATCTTACACCACAACATAAGGTAAGTGATCGTGCTTAATTGAAAACCGTTCATCAAAATTAGACTTTCAGAGGCAAATATTTTTATCACCACAAAATTGAAGCTATCGCTAAAGGACACTCGTGCATGACCATAGAGTTTTTTTCACTCCGGACCAGAACAATGAAACTATTTTTGCTCCAAAACGGGCCAAACTAACTCTCGCTAAACCGTTTATCCAATGACAAATAAAAAAAAAAAAAAAATATATAAACTTCTCGTGACACTTTATCGATTTGGTGGGTGAACGATGCCGGAGCTCAAGTTTGTCCGTTAAACACTTCCACACGCACTGTGCATGACCACCGGGGAATAGGGCAAAAAAAAAACAAAAGAAATCTTGGGCATTGTCCTTATGATCCGAATGATTCAAACAGGCCTCTACGAATTCAACGTGATCTCTTGCTTCTCAAAATTGATTCACTCAAGAGGTTCGTATCTTCTGACACCTTTTGCAATCAATATATGCAGGGCATCAGAAAAACAGTTCAGAGGCACAGCTTCTTGGATTAGAAAGGGCAATTCATTAATGAATGGATACTGCTACTGCAACGTTGAATCAAACAAGATTTCAGAGGGCAGTCGACATGAGAATGCTAAATACACGAGCAATTTGGTGCACATCAACCACACTGTCCAATCATGAGACCGTGTGGGTGGGGGGGGTATCCACTCGCCTCACCTGCCCATCTTTGACCCCAAAATTTTCTGAATGATGATTTTGACCTGAATTTGGGATGATTGATGGATTGGGAGCCCCTAGTGAGATGTACCGAAGAGACTCCTCAGCCATCCCCTTCACCAATCACCGCCTCGTTTCTTGAAAGGCCCCGGTGCTAATTTGAATGATTTGAATCTGGCTTTTGTTGGAACAAAGTGAAGCATTAATTTGGGGTATGATCAGAGTGTTCCATCAGACAATTAAGTTTCATTTATCCACCAACTGAGCAATAATGTGTCTGAATCTACAAATTATTATTTGATAACGAACACTTAGTACGGAGAAAATCACGATTAATGTCAACTCCAAAAAATTGATAGAAGAATTTTCTTCGCTTGTGTTGCACCCTAAAATTTGAAATTACTCTTTTCAGGTAATATAGTGGTTTGATAATTAGAGAATATGACAGGGGACAAATAAATGCGGAACACTAAAATTTTATCACCAAATTTAACATTTTGAATGATTAAATAATATTTATGGTATTAGTCCCTACTAATTGAGATCATTAGATATAGTATTCTATCACATCAGGAATTCCCACACAAGCAACGGGTGCTCTAAGTCATTATTACCAATATTGTCAAAAAAAGTTAGTGTAAAATGTTTTTAAACTTGGAAAAAGTAACAGTTAGCTATTTGATGTTACATACCAATTTTTAAACATCATATACCAACTAGTTTTGATTACCTGCGTTGCACACGTGAGCAGTGACAAATTAATAAATTAGGATAATACTAATTAAGAAGACAAATATGGAGAAAAGGGGGAAGAGAGAGATTTGTGGAGAATGAAATGAGAAATTAAATGACAAAGGCCATTAAATGATGACAGAGATATTTTGGTATGTGCACGTAAGTGAGGTGCCTATGAAATAGGTATTGATTAAAGAAAGTCAAATCAAAAAAACGTTTGATCATACATAAAATTTAATTAATCCACATGGCAGAAGGAGAGAACGTCCACGTAGGCCACAAACGTGAGCATTCTCTCAGTTTCGGCTTTTATATATATATATATTTGTCCAAAAGAAAAGCTTGTATGGCATTAGCAAACACGCTTATGAGCTTTATTTTTTCCCTTTAATAATGTTCTAAATCTATAACATATTTAGCAGTAGCACAGTGTTTTATAGACCAAAAAGATATATCACCGTGCAATATCAAGTTATCCCAAACCAACAACGGGAGAAAAAGAAAGCTACCCTCATTGTGTTATTCTAAATTCAAGTAACCGGATCAAGATCCTCTGCTGGGTTCTGTACCTACAAAATGTCGCTAAATGTTTTTTAGTGACAAAATATTGTCACTATAAATTTTAATAATAGCGACAAAACACTTTTAATGACAATCTTTTGTCGCTAAATGTTATACAGCACATTTGTTGTACAGCAGAGGATCTTGATCCCAAGTATCCTTACGACAAAAATGGATTGAAGCCATGTTCGGAGTCTAATTGTAGAAAGGTATATCTTTGTTAGCGAAAGGGATTTCATTTCAATACACACGGAAGTTGGATTTTCTGCTAATTATAGTGCAAGTAGGCTCCGTGTTTGTGGCCATGAAAACAGGGTCCAAGTCAAATAGCTCCTTGTCAATGAAATAGACCTGAAATGAATGATTGAATGTTGTTACCACAATCTTGTAACATTTCACTGCAGTTTTCAGGCTGCCATTTATGTCTGCGAAGAACTTGTGATATAACCAACAATATCTTAGGTGATAATATAAAAGAATGTCGCACGGCAACAATACCAATTACCGTTGATTGAATATTTTTTTGTACTTAATTTTGAGAGGAGATAAACGGTATAGTAGCTTGAGGTTTATATTTATCTTTTTTTGTTCAGCGGCATAGTAGTTTTACACGTCAAATTATCGTTGTAAAAAATTCACGAAACTAACTTTTTGTGGCAAATGTCGCAACCCTAAAATGCCCTAAATGGCTAAATATATCATTAGCATACTAGTCCATAAAATAAAGCCTGACTGTTAATAATCCTTTATTTTTTCAAAAGTGATTAACTGAAATGCATTAATAAGATACACTGCTCAAACGAATAATTCTTAAGTGTATTATACCCATATAATGCAACTTGAATACCCCGGAAATACACAACTTAAGCAGATAAAATATCCATCGATCAAACCAATCGTTCACAGGGACAAGTATTCGGTCAAGTTTGGTTTGATACGCGCTGTCAACCGCCCATGCCGAGACTACAAATAAGAGAAAAAGAGTTGTTTCACCAACTTTGCAGTATCTCTAGACGTATAAGCAAGATACAGATATTCGATCATGGACGAGTGCACATGAGAATTGTGTAGCATGTGGCATTACGTACAAGTGATCATTAACGTGCTGAGAAGGCATAACGTTATTCGTAATTAACATTTGAACACGTTAAATTTCATAGCGAATCATTTCGAATGTATCTCAAGTAGTAAGCACTTGTGTATAACTGTTCTCTATCCTGAATTTTGAGTGCTCCTCGCCATTTAATTTCAACTTAATTTTTCTGGTCAAGATTTTCATCTACCTATATGTCTTTTCTGAAATTATAAGGATGCATGAAAAAGCAGTGGCGTACTAGCTACTAGGTAAAAATTCTATTTTTAGCAGGTGAGGGAAAAGCGGATTTAATGGGCCTCTGTCACACCAACAAGGTGCTGAGGTTGGGCTTACTTATTAATACTTGATAGATAGATCCACCACATATGGACCTGGGCTTTGTATGGGCCTCATGTATCTTGGAGGGTTAAACTTAATAGTCGTCACGTTTGACTTTGCACTTGAGCATCTATGAATAACCACAGTTCGCATCACCGAAAAAGATCTTTAACTACAAAAGTGAAGCGTAAACGACAAATATTAGAACGCGGTTATCAATTCCCCGCATTGTTTGTATGCATTGTTAACATGCTTGTATTTGTAAGAATTAATTACTATTAGAACGAGGATCATGATTAAGATTGAAGCAACGTCGTTTATCTCATCGTTAAAAAGTTAGTATTTGAGACGCTAATATGGTTGAAAAAAGCATCATCACTTATGACGAAACTTGACTTTTACTTGACTGCACGTTTATCCTTTTAGATAATTGGCTGGCATAACACGAGTGGTGAGCATTGTGGCAGTCCCTCTCAAACCATCTCGACTCAATCTTGAATATCCGAGGCACCAAATCCGACCGTTGCAGCAGCAATCATCCCTTCGTCCAAACGGTCACTTCCTTTGGCCTCAGCCGCCATGTATTAATTTAATTCCAACTTCATTCCTTCTTCCCACATGTTCATTCCTTCAATAATCTGAAGTTTCCATCTTGCTCTGTTTTTCCTATTTGAAACTTTCCCAAGTGCAAGTTCATGGAGAAAATGCTTGAAACGCCTCCAAGGGCTGCACTTCCATCGGAAAACACCCTTCTCGACCATAAGATACCCTTGCAAACTCAAATAAATGATCAGGGATCCCCAGTTTCGGCCGATTCTCGCAAAAGTACCGGCACCCCTGATCGCCTTAAGGTCCCTAAGGCGTTCAAGTATCCCGAAAGGTAAATGGCTCTTCCATTTTATCTTCTTTGTTGAAAGATAGAAAGGTCCAAGTGTTATGTTCTTGAAGTGTTACATAACTTGATTTTTTTTACAATCTATTTTTTCTTGGGCAGGTACACAAGCCCAACTGATCTTATGATGTCTCCAGTTTCAAAGGGAATTCTTGCTAGAAGTAGAAAGACCGCGGCGCTTTTACCACCCACTAAAAATCTTTACAAGGTCAATCATGTGAATTTGATAAGTTTCAATAACCAAGAAGTTCAAATTTAATACATTTGCCATTTTGTTAAATTCTTGTCATTTTCTGTTCCTGCAGATTGGGGATTCAAAGGTGCAGGAGGCGGGTCGCTAAGTTTCAAGTGATTATGGTGTGACAAATAATCATATTGGTTTTGTCTAAAGAAGTTGGAGTTCCACAAGGATCTTGAAGAAACCTCATGCTTCTCTAAAGCTCGTTTCCTATTGTCCATTCTACTAGTAAATGGCTCTGATAGAATTACCATGTACATATTCTCAACATGTTGGATAAGTGTGTTGATTGAAGGATCTAGGCAAGCTAAAAAAGTTCAGATTATGTAACATGCCATGAGCGTTTATCTACTTTTTCCGTTCAGATTCACGTAGGCTCTGATTGGATCACAAAATTTGCCTTCGAGTTGGGATTGGATTTAAAATTGGATCCTAAAAATTGTAATTCTTCTGTCAAGGAATGGATGCCTGGACATTGTTAACCACCTTAACAACATTTTGGCAGTCAGATGCTATGGTATACCTTACAGCCTTTATGATAGGAGTTTGTTAAAACAGTAGCATCTCTATGACAATTTGAGCACTAACATTAACATCTAGGCAAAACATGTTCGTTTCCAGAATTTCGTTCACCTTTTTTGAAACGGCTGGAGATTTCTAGAGCCAATGGTGAATTTGCCCAGATATCCACAGCCCAATGACAAAGGGTTAACTTGTGTTCAATAGTTCCGACCCTGTTGTCACCGAAGGGCCAGCAGCGAGAGCTTCAGAGTCTCTTTTTCCAAAGGGCATAATTAACTGGTATAGTTTCATTGCAAACTGTATGCCTCCTTTATCTTTACTTTGTCCCACCAAAAAGGTAGGTAGGTGGATAAAAATGAAAAGAGGCAAACTGGTTAGAGGGTCGTAGGGTTAGGTGGGCAGGTGTAGGTGGTAGAGGTATAGAAATGGGTACTGATGTGTGAGCTTAACGCACAAGATCTCAGAGAAGCTTGCTTCCAAGTGCAAGCGCTAGCCGTGAGAAGCTAGTCGTCAGAAGCAAATTTCCAGGCCGAGAAGGGCCCAAAAAACATGACCGACCCTGCGCGAGTCTTATTTAAAACTAAGAAAGATTTTCCATTCCTTGGCCGAAAAGATATGTGGCCATGAAGGAGAAGAACGGTTCACTAGAGAGAGATCTTCTAGAGGGATTTAGTATAAAGACGAGATAAATTGCAACCAATCTGGCATATCCAAACAACAAATTTGATTTCTTTCTCCATTCCAAATCTTTGAGCATTGGAATTGAAATACGATTCCAGTTCTCAAATCCAATTAGAGTATCAACGGGGCGGAATATATGCAGAAGGCCTCTCCACATATCGGGCAGATACTGTTGATTTGCAACCAATTCACAAATGCAGCCTCTATGATAAGACATGCGAGCATTTCGTCTTTGCAATCTCGCTCCCTTCACAAACTTGTCATGGCAAACTGGACGCATCTAGCAGCAATTGTTCACTCTGTCCAACTATTTTACTAGTGTAATGGAGCCTCCGTCCCAGCTTGGAGAAGCCAAAGTGGTTCATCCCTTGCAATTGGGCCAATTGAACATGAACTTGCATGAGTACATTTTTATTTCTCATCTCGAGGGCTTTTATCCAAAATTTTAACACTTCTACCTCTTATCACTATGGTAGGATAGGATTTGTTGACACCATAGCTCCAGATCATATAGCCACACGATGCTTCAGCACCAATACGATGACATTTATGAATCCCTAATCTGATGTTTTGAGAGAAGGAAAAAATGCATGATTCAATCCCCATTGTTGATGTATAGTCCTTGGCAAAAGTCCTCAAATCCGAGGACCCGACCTATGTAAGCAGTCCAAGATCTAGTGCATGCATTTGTGCACAGAGGTACAAGAAAATTACTGTACAGCTCACAGTAGTGTCCAAGATACAAGAGAGCCGCTTCTCCTAACCAATCATTACATTCTTACAACACCCGGTGCTGAGCAGCTGAGACCGACCGACTTGAAATCCTCATGTCATACACCAAACTCGTGCGTTCCAAGTCCTACGCAGATCCTTCCACGCTTCACCACTAACCATGTGCTACTCTGGCAGTTGCTAAGCTTGAGGTTAAGCCCGATTCACAAAACGCAAATGGTGTAAAAGCTTCAAATGTACCAACGATGTCCTAGTTGTGAGAACCAAAGTTCAAATAGCCCAGAACGGTTTTGGAGCCACCGATACATTTGAGTTCGTTTGCAAGGATTTTTCCGTGTCTTCCTCAACGTCATCATCTTCATCTTCATCTTCATCTCCATACTCCATTAGCCTGATTAAAGTATCTGGAACAAGTATAATATCAGAGTATGCCAAACATATAAGATAGATAAGCAACGGCTGCAACAGTGTCAAAAGAGCAGGTTCCTACTGCCCGTAAAACCCACAAGTATCTAACGGAAATTATGGAATTCCCCTTACTTGGTGACCAAACACCAATAAGTAATAATGCAAGAGTTTGCATAACCTACCAGGAACATTTTTGGGTTTTGACTCATTCAAAGAATTGTTGTTTTCTCGCACTTTCAGGACAGGCGGTGGATTGAATTTTGGCGGTGGTGGGGGCATGCTCCTTGGAGGACATAGCGTTCCACTGGATGATGGCTGGACCAACTTCTTTGGAGCTGGCATCGTTGAAATACTTCTCACAGTCATTCCTACTGTTGGTTCATGTTGCTTTAAAAATTCCGGTTCCTGTAATAAATGCTGGGAAAGCAATCCAATTGGATACCTCAAAATAGCTTAGGGGAAAGATTTAATTAAAGAAGAAGCTGATGAGAGCTTACATCTTCATCAGAGCTTAGAAACAAACAAAACATCGTATACAGAGTGTAGCACACGTGCGCACAGAGAGTAAAGGGCACAAGAAGAGCAGAAGCAGGAGGTGAGAAGGGAGAAAGATAATAAAGTATGATAAAACATGTTGAAACTTTTGTAGGCATAGGATTGAGCTAGACAATAATTACACAGTATGATTTACAGACCAGATACTGCAATGAAATGCATTCGAATTAGATGAAGAGGCCTACAATGTAAAGTGTGGGTACAAAGAAGTCTGGGTCAAACAAAGAGACCTAGGTGTTAACTTCATACTTTCACATGAAGTCCATTATATAACCACAGACCATTGATTGCATAAAAAACAATACTTTGTGACACCTTACAACCTTGATACAATACCAACTGGAAAAACTAGAACAAAGTTTCTGCATGTGTTGGTGTGCATGTATACAGAATCAGCACATGACATGCATATAAAGAGGAAAGGGCAGCAGCAGAAGCTGGGATTAAATTAAGCAGATAAACTCGCCTTACAACATACTATTGTAGTACACAGTAACCTCTCCACCATACACACACAAAACAAGGAAAATTTTGGAACACAAGATAATCCAGAGTTAAAAAGAAATTTGCCAACCTACAGATAAAAGCATTGTCTCAGCATGCTGCACTTCCTGCAACAAACAGACGTCCAACAGACTAATGGACTCCATGGTCTACACCCGAAATTGTTATGTCATAATAGACGGATAAATTAACCCAGGTGCAGGCTTCCAACTTCGCGTGAAGTGTCATACAGAAGAGGTGTAAACTTCACCATCACCACCTCTACCGCAAGATTACTCGTTTTTTGAAAGTGGGCAATTGTCCGATGGTTTTGCAAAGCGAATAAATAAGTACCACTATCAAGGAAAAACGTATGAAAATATGTGGAAGTTCATGAAAACCTTTGGATCTTGATGATTGTACATGTAAAGGTGTTAATTTGAGTTCGGGCCAACATATATATTACTGCATGATCTCCTTTAAGAAATGCAAAAAAAGCTATTCTCTCCCTTGAAGAAATTCAAAACAATTTAGGATCTGCAGCTGAAAACTATAAATGCTAATGCACAGCATGTATTTAATCTGCTATTTAACACACTTAAAAAAATTAAAATTGCAGAACAAAAGCATTGAAGCAGTAAGCGCCATTTCCATGTTCCATCCATATTGAAAAACCCTGTGAAACATACAAACTTCCAACAAAGAGGTCCAGTATCAGCCTGTTAGCTTCATACAAGGTCAGAGATAATACCTGGAACATCAAGTAATAAAAGTCAGGATCCAAAAATTGCAACTTCCATATTTACTTAACTATTGTTCTTAGATATCATTCTTAATTTAAACAGGCAAATTTTGGTAAAATATGCATATGATAACAACGTTTGATTCTATTGTGAAAAACCTATTTCTATTTAGTTCCTTAGACCACAATGCTAGAAGCATGGCCCAGGGCAAAAAAACTCCTAAACTAGCCACGAGAATACTAAATCAACCTTCAGTTCTGTTATACTCATGTTTTGAGTCAATGACTGAGCCATCAACTGCTTAATGGTCACTTATAAAATGAAGGAGACTAGAACTATTAAAAACAGAGTTAAGCAACCTGAATCTAGAACATAAACTAGACTGACTGGTTATTAGTGTCTGCTTGACTGGGCATAAGGGCCAACAAAAGCTTCACCAAAGTACGGCATGTTACCTTAGAAAGTTAGAACATCAGCACATACGTACACGTGTTATTCATAAAGCAACATACACGAGGCTTACAGGGATGGTTGGAAAACATCCCAATAACTGTTCCTTTTCCATTATAAGAACTTACAAGTTTTTCTCTCCAGTACATAAGTACAAGAGTTATTAATAAGGCAACATACATGGAGCTTAAGGGGATGGGTTGGCTAATATCCAAAGTACTGGTCCTATTCAAACATATCAAACTCACTTGTTCTATGGCCTAAGCACTTGCAAGGTTTTCTCTCCATCGTCAAAGATTCGTTAAGATCACCCAGGCTCACTAGACTTTCTAATTTATGGGAGTATGGTTAAAAACATGATTTGAAGCAAATGGCTACGCTATTTATCGCAATAGAAAGCAAGCAAGTTGCAAAGTAGAAATGCAAAGCTTTCCATCCGAGCTCTATGGTTTAATATCATGAGCTAAGCTTGGGAGGCCTGCTACTCAACTCAACTCAGCCTGCCTCCAGCGCCATATCAAATGATATTGTCAAGTCATAACCCTAAATTTTGCCACACAAACATGAGGAGAAAAGCAGTCCAGTCCCTCAGCCATGATTAGCCAAAAAGGAAACAAAAATACAATTAAACATCTTGCTCAAAGCACTCTCAGTGGCCTAATTACTTCAAAAAGTAATTGTTGATTTCTGTTATTCTTCGGAATCGAGTTCAGGGCTCTTGCGTCATATTTCTCATTATGTGTGCCTTTATATGGTTCGTCAAGGTTATGAGGTCTGTATGAAGAGGAAAGGAAATTTGATCTCTCTCTTAGATTTTTCATCCCCTTCAAACCCTTCTTAGTGCAATACGCAAAGCGAACTTTGAAGGCTTACTCAAATGGAGAGAGCACTAATACCTGGTGGGGGTTTGCAGGCCCATTTGACACAACTGGCAATTCCTGAAACTTTCTTCTCTGTGGGAATCGTTTCTCCTTTCCAGAGGAGCTCAGCTTTGATACCAATGCGGTGCTTGCTGATGTTGTCGCGGGAGCAACAGTAGAGGTGACGGGAGAAGTTGACTGCCTAAGGGCCAAGGCAACTTGTTGTAAAGGTGTGGCTTGCGGATATATCCCACCGTATCCATTATAACTTGTTCCACCAGTCAAAGATGGCTGGGGAAATGATACCATGTGGGGTTGAGATTGCCCGCAAGTTGACAACACTGTCGCTTGAGAATAGACATTAGTGATCCCAGGGGCTGCAACTGAGGTAATCAGCGGAACCGGTACCAAACCTGCAGCTGATGATGTTAACCCAGCAGGTGGTGTAGCATTATTGCCGGAACTCTTAACTTCAGCCAACAACTGCTGTGGTGGTGGAACAGCACCATAAACCTTACATGATGAGACCCTGTGCAATAAAAGCAAAACTTATTCTCTTTTGGGGAAGTAGAAGGAAGCTTAACGTGCTATAGAAAGCACGGTAACTAATACGAGTATTTCATATGTGTGTGTGCATGACAGTGTGTGAGAACTATAAAGAAAATTATAAGAGGCAATCAGGTGATCTACGATTTCTCTGAGAAAAAAGGGAAAAACAACATCCACCTTCACAACACATAAGAGGACAAGCCATCTCTTTAAGGTTAATTAACACTATCAGCAATGGCTACATGAACGAATGTTAGTTTGCCACCCGATCACCTTGATCAAACCCATGGCATGCAGGCTTCACTGTCAGGACATTACAACAAAATCAAAGCTATTTACCTCGAGGCACCACATTCTGCACAGATTGTATCCAGAAGATTTTCTGCCAAAAGCTTTGCATGTTCAAGACTTTTTGCATTATTAGTTGACAATAGTAAGTGCAGAGGTTGTTGTCCTTCTGCGAGCAGAGTGCAAGTTGCATAAGAGACAATCTAGAGTTCAAAAAAAGACAAAAATGCAAAAGGTCATATGGCCTAATACCTTCAGTCTCTGCGCTTTCAGAATTTCCAGAACCACGTCCTCTTAGAACAACGGTTGCTCCTGTTTCATTCATAATGTGATTTACAAACTGATCCTGCATGTACAAAACCCAACCAGCAGCAACAGAAAAAAACTCTCCCAATCGTATGGAGATGTCAGGGAAAGCTTCAACATTAGAATCTTTCTCCATTATGAGCAATAGAAACTTTCAAACAGCGCAACAAACAACAGAAAGGAAGTGGAAGGAAAACGAAGCTAGAAGCAATATGAACCGTGCATACAAAAAAATGCAACGATTTAAGTTGGAATGTGAGAAGAATCTTATAGATAATTAGCTAGTAACCCCCTCACTTTGACTTTAACTCTACCTGGTACTAAAGAGGGGCCGTAGGGCAGCAGCTAAAGGTTGCCTTTTTTCTTTTTTGGGGTGGAAGGTGGGCAAGTGCACACCTTGGTGACGCTTTCGTAATAAGGTGGCGATTTTAAGAAAATAATAGCAAATAAAATAGCTCCCCAACCCATGTGTAGAAGAAAAATAAAACTTCATCTGGTCAAAGTAAGAACCACATGTTGTACACATCAAGTCCTTTATTCAATATCCTTCCACCACCCACCGACTCCACAGGTGAGGGAGGATTCCTAACAGGAAAAGTTTGTGCGCGCGTCGTGTGTGTGTGAGTGTGAGAGAGAGAGAGAGAGAGAGAGAGAGAGAGACTCACATTTGGTCCACGAATACGAGCAACGATATTCAAGGATGGGTCTGCCTCAAAGCCCAAAAACACAGATGTGGCCAGCGGATGGGTAACCTGACTCAAATAAAACGTCATATTTGTTGTGTCAATCTCCGTAGTGATGCAGTCACTAAAAGGGTCTCGCCGAAGTTACCTTTATTTCATTGCTAAGAGAACCTTGTTTCAGCATTTCTTCCACCATAGCAGCTGCGCGATCAACTGCTTTTATTCGATCAGCTGTTGTTTCCAACTGCAGTGACAAGCCAATTTCAGTACAGCAAAAAGGAAAAAAAAACAAGAACCAACATGGGGAGATGAGTAGAGTAAAAACTAGTTAATGAGTACGCCGCATGTCAAAACCAAAATGACATGCACATTCTTTCTCTTTTTTTCTCTTTCGAAAGTAAAATCACATGCACGTTGTCCAAGTAAAAAGCACTCAGATTCACAAAAATATTATCAGAACAACAACTCAGAAGGAAGAAAATACTTGCAGGAAGAAACCAAAAAAAAAATAAAAACTACTGCTACCTGTTGAACATTTAATCTCACAGCCAAGTCAATAATACATAATCACATCCAACAAACTGTGAATGCTGTAAATACTGTACCGTACTTTAAGCAGGCAGTGGCATTTAAGATCTTGATGAAATAATGGCAGGAAAATTAGTAGAATTCGCAGAGGGTACAATAGGCATTGCCATCAATTAAGATAAAAACAAATTTATATTGGTTTAGAGGTAATATGGTGAAGTTGTACCGACTCCCAGGAAGATGGGTTTGGATCACAACTTAAACGATTATCAGTTTTTTGACCATAGAATCCATGTCTCACACGAGTATTAAAACTCAAAAGAGAATATACTTACATGTGCCCCTGCTGAAATGTGGAGATATAGAGGCTTTTCACCATCAGGTGGTGCATTGGGAGGCCGATATTTGCCCCTGAAATTCAGCATGCTTCATCAGTTACTAGTAAAATATTGCTAGAACTGTCTTGATCACCAATAAAACTGTATTACCTAGTGATCACTACAGCAGCGGTGCACCTCTGGATCTGCAAGGATAGAAGAAATTTTAGTCAACAAATGAAACACCGTGGCAACCCAAATTGCATACTAGCCATCCTCTGGATAAACAATGAAATAAGATTCACCTCCTCCTGAGTTTGTCTTTTCGTGAGCTTAAAGCGAATAGCAGACTCGGCATCATTTATTACAATTTCACGTGCTATTAACTCCTCTTGGATAGTTGGCTATAAGAAAATTTGCAGTAGTCAAATCCAAGGAATATATTGAAAGCATGATATCATTGCATGCAGAAAACAAGTAAACAGAGACCAAATAACTATATTCTGGTGATAGGCCCATACACTATGAAAAGAAATCAACCGACCACTACAAAAGAGGCTCCATATATGGAATCCAACTGCATAATCCTTTCCAGAGTCCTTTAGGGCCTCTAAAAAAGGTTCCGCTTCCAAACCCATCCCTTCCAAAAATATCGAACTGAGAGTGGAAATCTCCACCACACCAAGTTAGCATCACTTTTTGGGCTAATCCAAAAATTGTGCCCTCAACTTTACCCGCACTACAGCTTTAATACCCAACTTTGAAGGTGCGCCTAAGAAATAACTAGGTTAAAAAAAATGGCCCAAATCAGTCCCTCTGCTAACAGACCACGAATGCAGTTAAAAAGTCCCAAGAGTAGGATTGTCTTTATAAGAAAAAGCCATAAAGTCTGTCCACGTGGCCATGTGGACCGTCCTTTCTTACGTTCCCAATGCAAATTGATTATTGAACCAATCTCTCTCTCTCTCTCTCTCTCTCTCTCTCTCTCTCTCTCTATACACACACACACACACACATATATATATATATAGGAAGCTAATCCGTTGCCCGCGCTAGCAACTTAACCCAAGTTGCTAGCGCGATCTGGCCATCCACGGCCGAGAATGGACGGCCATATCGCGTGCCACGCCCAGTATTTTTTTCACCCGTCCGCTACATTATATAGCGGACGACGAAAAACCGTCCGCTACATAATGTAGCGAACGGCCAAACAGCGCTAGCGCTATCAACGGATCAGCTCCCATATATATATATATATACACATATATAGACACACACATACATACTATATATACACACATCAGTTACACCCATCTCCCAAAAAATCGCGACCCGCCACCTACTGATAGGCCACCACTCCCCACCATCCGACAACACTCACCACCCGGCCGCCGTACATCATCGCCAGACGTCCACCACCGGTCACATCACCCGCCTTCTACCAACCGTCGCTGCTGTCCAAATCGATCACTAACACCATCATCGTCAGACGTACACCACAGTCACGCCACCCGTCACATAGCCGCTGAACCATCGACCTCCAACATCGTCGCCGGTGACCACCAAATCGACATCACCACTCGCACCTACCACCAGTCACACCACCGGTCTCTCTCTCTCTCTAAGATATCCTCTGTCGAAGATATTTCTACCTCCATAAATCCTCTGGTGATACTGCCAGCAAGAACCTCTAGCGACCACGCCGGCATTCAATTAGGGCTAATCCCAAAACTTATCCAAATTAGGGCTAACCCCAAAATTAGGGCTAGCCCAAAAGTCGAACCCTATTTAAATACTAGAGTTGTTGAGGTGTGTACTTAGTGAATGCAATTGGCTGTTTGTGTGGGTGGGTTGCCTGTACGTGGGTTGTTGTGTGTGCTTGTGGGTTGTCTATGCATGGGTTATGTGTGTGCATGACTCCGTGTGTGTGTGTGTGTGAATTAAAGAAAAAGAAGAGAGAGAGAAGAAAAGAGTCAGACTCAGAAAATAATGGCCCAACGTGGCCACGTGGATAGGCTTTATGTCCTTTTTTCATAATGACAGTCCTACCCCCTGGACTTTTTAACGGCATCTGTGGTCCGTTGGCCAAGAGACTGATTTGGGCCATTTTTTCAAAATTAGGTACTTCTTAGGCACACCTTTAAAGTTGGGTACTAAAGTTGTACTGGAAGTAAAGTTGAGGGTACAGTTTGAGGATTAGCCCTCAATTTTCACCAGGCCTCGGCCTCTCTTTGATCTTTTTCTTTTGAAGAGAGCAAAAATCTCAATTACAAATTTTTCTTCTCTCTAAAAATTTAAGAATTTATGTGTGCCTCTCTCTGTGTGTGGGGTGTTGGGTGGGTGGGGGGGGGGGGGGGGGGGGGGGACAGAGCCTAGTAATAGTATAAGTTTGAACAAACCCCACCATTCTTTTGAGCATATGGACAAGCATTTAAACTAGCACCCACTATATCATCCATTGATTTCAAATTTCAAATCCTGAAACTGCAGGGTCTCAAGCATATCAAGAACAAATGCCAGCTCGAGTTTTTGGTGGTTGAATTGCCTAGAAAGAGATAATTAACGCCAAAAATAGATTCATAGGATCCCAAGGTCAATATACAGAGCCATGTCTATCATAACGACAGAATAACAGCATATAGGAATGGAATTAAGTCTGGAGTACGAAAATCTCAAATGCAGAACCTTCAATATGTGATTTTACTAAAAAAAGAGGTCAAATTGCAGATACCTTAAAAAACTAGACTGTGTTTTATTTTTCATTTCTTTGTTTGTTGGAAAAGTCACCAGCATCATACTTAAGTTTCCCACCCCAAACGAGAAAATAAAAACAGAAATTTAAAACGTATTCGGCATTTGAACTAGGATTTGTTGAAAAACTCAGGGGGTGGCCTTCTTTATAGTATTCGTGCAGGGTTCATATGATAGGATAAAAATATCGAGCTGTTGTAGCTGCTTATTGTTTCAGGCCGTAGGGTAATAAGAGGTATTTGGTGAGATATAGATGCTAAGTGTGGAGAAAAAAGGACTTCTGAGGAAGTAATGCTTCTGATTTGTTTGGATTCAAAATGCATAGTTGTTCCTCAGGAGATACCTTCTACATTTAGCAGACGTTTTCCATTACTAAGGATGATCCTTCACCTCCTATTCTTGCCTATTAAGCAAAACAAAACAAAAAATTCACTGTATTGCACTGATAAAACTCACTACACAGGAAGGCCTCTCGCCTCTAATTGCTTGCCCCAGCAACCCCGCCGCAGAAAAGCAGGCTTCAAAGTCAACACTCTAAGATTCTAAAGTATATGATAAACTGATGCATGAAAAATAACAAACTAAAAGAAATTAAAAGAAAAGATATGCACAACAGATGCATGATTTATATGACAAACATCTCAAAAATTGATATTTCCAACTTTATATGTTCCGTGTATATCTAAAGTATATGTACATTCTCTGTTCATGAAGGACTAGTTTTAATTGTATTAGATCCCCTACTCTACCAACAGCTGAAAAAAAAAATCCAAAAACAAATGTACAGTGTGGATCCGAGCTACTCAAGCTAGCATCCACGTATAACTTGTTCCGCGGGTGCATCCCATCTGTCTGGGATTGTCGGATCAAGATATAACCTCCAATGAAGTTTTATAGACACTTTATTTTCTTAAGGGAGTAAACATGGATGCCTAATTCCCTATGAACTCCTTCGTGCTAACCTACTTTCCGGTGGCAACATGTTACGTAAACAACACGGACATGATGGATAGAAACAGAGATACAGTAAAAACATGTAATGAAAAGAGACTTATAATGTGATCTTACCTGATTTAATTTTTGGACCAGGGCAGCAGCATGTTGCTGGACAGAAGACGCCAGAAACGCTTGCTGTGGATTTATAACCGTAGCACTGAGAGGACTAATCAAAGAACAAGCAGGAACTGCAGGTACACCTGGAAAGGTGATCCCACCCACATTGCCCAATGAATGCATACCAGCTACTGCTGCTCTCACTGAACCCAATGACTCCGCGGGCTGATCCCACTTTCTCTTTCTCCTGCAAAGTTTCTTATATGAATTAACAATCCATTTCATCCACAATTTTCGAACAACAGTAAACGCATACAAACATGAATATGCCTAACTTCAACGTAAAATCAGAAAGAAAAAAAAAAGAAAAGAAAAGAAGAGAAAATATGAAACAAAGGTCCAGGATTCTCGATTTCCACCATCAAAGAACAAAATAGAACCTTAGACAGTCACGTTTTTTTTACAACTTCGAGTCTTTTAAGGCACATGGTCAACAACTATATGGAAAGCAACACGTTTGGCTAAACTGAACGCCGATTATTACAACTTTTCCTGCTCGACTAATACTCTAATATACTAAAGAGTACTACATCATTTAGCCTACATTCTAGCAGAGACATGTATGTGAATTCCGATAAATTGTATATCGTCCCCTACGTCTTCGTGGCATCGTATGCACCCCCGAGTCTCCTTTTGAGCGGCTTCCGGCTAGCTTCTATTATAGAAACTGAGCGCCTAAACATTGAATCGAGCTCAAATAATCGTCACAAATAAAGAAAGATATTGTTTCGCAAGTCAAACAAGGGTAAAAAATTAAAGTAAAGTCAACGTTTACATGTTTAAATTATATCATAGAATTCACAGAGTCAAAGGGCGACAAAATTTGTGAAATACTCCATAGATTATAAGCTGATCTTTTACCTTAGAAACAATCAATTTACCAAAACCATGATAGTTCCATACGTCTTGACTCCAGTCAAACCGAATCCAGTTACAGCCTAAAAAACCAAATATAAAAACCTAAACAAGTACTCCCTCCGTTTTCCCCTTTGGGCTATTGCGGATTCCTAGGATAGATTATCTGTATACGTTGATTTTACTCAGTGTATCTGCCCTAACTGGACTTACAAAGTGATACTAAACCAATAAAAACGGCTATTGCAGTTCAATTCAGGGTTTACATGCAACAAAATTTATTCTAGATAAGCCATTGAATCTTTACAACGAAACATTCACGCATAAAATAAACGACTACAGTGATGACAATCTCGTCTACAAGGACCGTTATATTTGGCCCTAAATGGTTTTATCGAAAACTACTAGAGCTTAAAGTATTGAAATTAGGGCTTTGTTTCAGTGAGAAGTTTGAGAACCTTTGCTTAGTCGCGGAAGATTCTGAAGTCGAAGCCCTAGGGCAATTATCCTCCGTCATACTGCCGCTGATCTTGCTGCCCCCTGGTTGCTTTGATTTCTACTGATCTCTTCGTTTGGTGATTTGTCAGTTTGAGATGACACACAGCTTTCTTTCTTTCTTTTCCTTTTTATGAGGGAGCGGTCGGTCACCAACTCGGACTTTAGAAAAATTGGCCTGGCCCGAAGAGAAATTGAACCCAAAGCCTCGATAGAGCTGTCCCTTGAACCCAAAGTTTCAATTGGGCTGGGGCATGGGTGGCCTGTGGTGGTGAGTACCGTTGTCCAGTTTTGTTCTTTAATGTTTCAGTGTCTCCTTGTTTGTTGAATTTTGTCGACCCCAACTAGATTGCAAAAAATATATATAATAATAATAATGAAATTAAATATTTTGGGCTTGCTTTTAAAAACTCCGTAATCTTGAATTTTAATTCTTACTAGCTAATATACCAGTGCAAATGCACGGGATAGTATGCAATTTGGTTATATTGCAAATCATATACTTTAGCACGATGAAATAGAACTGAAATTCTATAAAAAAAAAAACACTCAAGTCTATGAATTTGTCACATAATAAATTAACGCGATGCTTAAATTGACAATCCATTGACAATAGCTGTTTAAGAAATAAATAACATTTTAGCATGATTTTTAGAATTATCAATCTATCATCTAAAAGCACTATTGACGGGAAAAAATGTATCATAAGTTTTGCCAACATGTTAATTGCTAGTAATTCTTGTTCTATTTCATTTCCTTGTTTATCAAAATCGTTGCCTTGTATCTTTAAAAGTGTTTTACTGTACGTGTTTCTTTATTTGATTTATAAACTGTAATTTTACCAGTGCTCGTTATTATGTTATTCATACATGGCTAGTAAGTTGTCACTAAAAAAATGTTTAGACCGTCGCCATTTGGGTTTGGACCAAAGGGTATTTCTTGATTATTGTATAATGATACAAAAACGTGGTAAAGAGAAAAGCCCTTATAGTGAAAATTTTAAGAGTTCCAAGTTAGAGGATAAAATTTACACGGCTTTCAAGTTAAGTCAAGAAATTGTATCTAGAATCACCATTGTTTAATTAAGTTATTTGCTTCAATTTTGGATTTCGATCATGATTAGTCTTTTTGCTATTACACTACTATCACATTAGTCATACTATTTCCTTTACAATATCGGCCATCATCGCTGATATTGTCTTTCGAGTCACCACCACTGCCACCATATTAGAGTTACTATGGCCACCAACACTGTCGCCATATTGTTGTAAAAAAGCTACCACACAATCACCACTACCATCATTACTGTTACAATTATTGGTCATTGCTAGATGCACCATTATTGACATCTTTAACATCACCATCACCCACTAGATAGCTACTGCCTTCACTGTCTTGTTAGCATCATTACCATAACTACAGCTATGGAGCGTCCACACCACCGACACCACATTGGTACAACCTATAGTGTATATATTGCAAAATTAAAGTAAAAGTTGTCTTAGACCTCGTATACCTTTTTATTTTTCTTCCAATCATCTACAATTCCCTCTTATAATATAATTTTGAAAAAAAAAAATGATTCCATACTGACAATAACATGTTAGACTTATTGCATAAAACTACAAACTTAAGGTAAAACTTACAAAATGTAACATTCCCTCCGATTTCATTTTCATGTTATGTTAGTGTACTTAGTGAAATTAACTATATCTTTTTTTCCCCAATGTGATATTGTATTACTTTTGTTGCTCTTCCCTTTTTGAGGGATGCAGTTTTACATTTTGCGAAATACAGTTTGTTTTGCTTTTGAACGTAGGAAAATTGTAGTTCCATGCTAATTCAATTTTCTATCTAATTGTTAAAGAGATAATTCAGGCTATTTAATAGAGGGTACGCACACAAACTAATTTTGACCAAGATTATGAGGAATTTGGAAGTGTATTATCTTAATGTCACCTTTCTACTATTTACTTAAATTCCCTTTAACATAAATGTTAGGGCTAATTTCTTTTTTGTTTGTATATCTAATATGCCAACATGATAGCATACATGCATGATACATCTAATGATGACTATTTGATTTTTTTTTTACTTTTTTGGGCCATATTTGCTGCTAAAAAAATAGTGCAGTAATAAAAGGAAAGATTTCGACATAAACATTGAAATACCCTAAGTATCTAACCATATGGATATAAGCAGAAATTTTCAGATTGTTGTTGCTAGTATGTTATATTTCATATAAGTTGAGTGCATGCGTTGACCACAAAATATAGGCAGGGTGAGAAGAGTGTTTGAAAAGAGGAGAGAAGAAGGAAGATAGGTACGGAATACAACGCGACTTAAATTCGAGATAGTAAGATGTCTAAACTCAAGGTATAATAAATGGATCAGAAGTCTAGATTAATTGAAACAATATTAAGAAGTCCGGCTTAAAAGTCTACATTAAAAGTAAGCTGAAACTTCACTAGAGAGTTGAAAATTCCAGAGAATGACTCGTATTTTATATATTTAGATTGATATTGATTTTTGAGCTGAGCGCTTCAATCTTTGATAAAGGCAAAATCATTTGAACATTATTTTTTTTTCTCACCCCTCCACTTTGTCTTGTGAATATATATATACACAACTACAACCACGAGTCCACCGCAATAACCATAGCCAACTCCACTTCCATGTTCATGATCATTTCCCACCATCATAACCAGAAAAATGTCGCCACCACGATCGCTATCGAGCATAGCCACCCCACACCACCTTTTGCAAAACCACCACCCTTCTTGCAACCGAACCCAAATCCACAATCCTTTGGTCTCATCGACCATCATCGCTATCGAATCTCCAGACACGTGTGTTCTTTATCGGAGCTGGAAATAAAGATATCTGATTTGGGTGTTCTTCGTTAGAGCCACCGATTCTTTGGAAGTTTGTAGTTTTGAAGCTTCGAGACACTTACAACGCCAAATCTGGCACTTGGGGAAGATGATAGTGTTAGTGGTAAGTGGTGATGATGGTGGTTGGTGAGACCATGGTCATTCGTGGTGTTCGATTGTGCAGTCAATGAAATAAATATCTAAATTCACAAATAAAATAAAACCAAAAGTAAGTTTGATGAAACCCGAATTAAACATTCACCAGTTTTTTTGTCTAGAAATGAACAAAAAAAAAGTTTTAATTTTTGGACGTTTGAAAACTAAAATCAAAGACCGAAAAGGTTATGAAAGATACTTCAAACACAAAAAATTAAGAGTTTAAGAATATTTTTAGCTTCAACTAACAATCAATCCCATGTCGCTACTCATACCTATAGATAAGCACGCCATTCACTAAGCATGCTTTTAAACTGTAACATGGCAAGTAAAACATTTTATTTGGTTAGCAGTTTTTTTGTTTCCCTCTCCATACTCTTTTTTCCTAATTTTTTTTTCATTATCTTTCACCAGCAAAGAAAGAAAAGGAAATTCATAAACACATACAACTTGTAACGAGAAAGGTCTACTTTCATACCACATTATATTGTTCAATACTATCGTTTGTTTATAATATGAGTATAAATATTTTCCGACCTTATGAGAATTGATGCAAGGATAAGAGAGTCTAAGAGTAGACACTTTCCTTACAAATTTTAAATTTAGTACCCAAAAAAAATAAAAGATTGTAAGTGACTCAGGCACATCAATTGTTATATATTCTACGTGATATATTTTCGTCGCCTTGCCTCATGTCTCTGCACTTCTGTCCCAATCGAATGTTCTTTAACCTGTCTGCACACTGTCCAATGACCGACCAATGGTCGTTCAATGACCATGACTAATGTAAAAATCAAATATTGTTAAAAATTACGGCTAACATTGTTACTCTGTATTAGTTTAGACTAGGGTACCCCTCTTGATAGACCAAGACTATTGAAAACTCTTTATTCTGCCAACCCGAACTCGAGTACATAAACAAATATGTATTTATTCTTCCTCGCCTTCTTCGAAGTTAGATGTATAAGGCTGAACGAAATATAACCCAAATGTCATGTATTATTAGTTATTAATATATGTAGTAAACAATCCGCCTTGTAACAGACAAGCTGGAATAGCTCAGTTGGTTAGAGCGTGTGGCTGTTAACCACAAGGTCGGAGGTTCAAGCCCTCCTTCTAGCGGTTGCTGGTGACTTTTTGCATTTATTTTTTACTTCTCTTTTTTTTGATTTGGGAAAATCGAGTACTCAATATTCTCGCGGAATCTCACCGGATTCTGGCCGGTCCAAAATTGGACAAAAGAGTCCTACCGGGGGAAGCCGTAAGGCTTGGAGCCTTTGATAACAGCAGGAGCTCATTAAATGTTGAGAAATGGGATGGTGAGGTGGCTATTTTTGGAACTTGGGCTCGAGACTTTTGAAGCTCCGTTTGGCTTTTTGCATGAAACTGGAAAAAGACGAGCAGTACCCTTTTCAAAAGCTTAGCTTGCTTCTTGAAAGTTTACTCACATGCAGTTGTCTAAGCCTCTTTTTAAGAGCCTCTCGTTGAATATATGTGATTCTGCACATGCTTGCTGGTGTGTGCGCAGTAAGTTGACTAAGCATGGTAGCTTTGATGTTGGCATCTCCTTCAACAGCTGCAGGAAGTGTGGTGAAATGCAGTGCAAGAAACTTAATGGGTTTAAGGGTTTCTGGATGTGATTATCATGGAGGAGTTGGTGGTGGTGGTCGGTTTCCGTCGTTTCTTCCCAAAGAGGTTCACCAAATCAAAGACCCTTTTGCTCGGACTTTGGCTCAGAGGATTCAGAGGCTTCCGGTTCAGGTCCATCTTCTCTGTCCCTCTACACACACACACACACGTATCTCTTCAAACGCGCATTACATTTTATTGATTTGCTAGTATTCAGAAGATGCATGCGTGATCTTTAGTCCCTCCAAATTGGGTAGGCTCGATCATTTTATTCGATGATATGTTGTCTTAACTTAAAATGACGGAGCAGTGTTAGCATTTGTTGGCCCATTAAGGTTTTAGAGCAACCGAAAATCTAAGATTGCATTAGGGCTCTGATTGCACTAGGTTTTGGTTCGGTTTTAGTAGCTTGTATCAGGCTTCCCTGACAATAGTTATAGACTTATAGCGCAACAAACCCAGTTTATTTGAGCAC
Organism: Escallonia rubra; assembly: GCA_033065855.1. Classification (NCBI taxonomy): domain Eukaryota; kingdom Viridiplantae; phylum Streptophyta; class Magnoliopsida; order Escalloniales; family Escalloniaceae; genus Escallonia; species Escallonia rubra. The sequence goes on along the minus strand of JAVXUO010000695.1, from coordinate 126,830 downwards.
TTAGTAGAGGTGACATGCCGCACGTCGATTTGTTTGTCTGTGATATGTCTTTTCACGATCTACGATTTTGAGCCCATCATCTAATGCAAAAAATTGGGAATCGAAGTAATTTGGTTTCTTTCCTTGAAATGACACAGTTCTCGAAGATGATTGCCATTGTTTATAAGGGTCTATGTTAGATACTAGTTTTGATGAAAATACTACGCGGTACGCACTAATTTGTTACAGACTGTGGACGGGTAAATTCAATTTGAGGGACTACCAAACCCGCCCTTTGCTTATGAATAATTTTGTTTCTACCCACTTAGATTGCTTCTTAGACATTCAGCTAATGTGATTCGTTTAATGCTATTTGGTTGATTAAATCAGCACCCATTTCTATTGAGATTGAGATTAAAAAAAAAGTTTTAAAATTCAAGTTCAGCAAATTTAGCACTCTATTCAGTTAGGGAGAGTGATTGTGCAAAATTTAACTGTACGCGAGTGCTTATTTCCGTTTCACATCAAATCACGAAACGCATTTTGTTATGCCAAAGCCCACCCATCAAAAAACACAACAGAAGAGAGTACCTAGCATCAACAAGGCTCTGCCTTCAGCTCAACAAGGACAGTCAGATTATAGAAAAGAGAGGGGGGGGAAGGGGGAAACGAGTTTGAATCCAGGAGCACTTATTGAGGGGAGTGAAGTTTCACAGGCATTTAGAGACTGCTGTTATTATTGACTTCATAACATATCTATTTTCGCCTTCTGACTTTGTGAGGCTCCTAATAATTGTTAGTGATGCTGCAGACTCAATTTGCTGAAAGTTGTATCATGAGTAGCTGTGTGAAGCCGCGAGTTGAAAGTGAGACCAATCCAGTGGTTCTTCTTCATTGTTTTGACAGGTTAAACATTTTACAGTTTATGTTTACATATTCAGAGGATATGCTTTCTTGCTGAATGTTATTCCCTTCTTGGCTCCCTTAGTTCTTGTTTAGAATGGAGAGGCTCATATCCTTTGCTTGAAGACGCTGGTTTGGAGGTTTGGGCTGTTGACATTCTTGGATGGGGTTTCTCTGATCTAGGTTCATTTTTGATCTCAATAGATCTAGTTTCTTGTTTTCGTTTCATGTGCTATCCTTTGTAATATCCTGCATCTGATTTTATTGAAATTTGTACTAGAGATACTTCCATCATGTAGTGCATCATCGAAAAGATATCACCTCTATCAGGTATTCTCAAGTACGAATTCATCGTAGCTGATTGGAAAGTTTGTTTATGATGTTGCTTTTGTTGAGCTCACTGAGGCAAAAAAAATTGCCTTCACTTTTGGTGCGGCTCAAGTTTACTTGCTGGACTCCTAATTTGCCATGTTTCCTTATGTACCCTAGCTTTGGAAGTCTCACATCAAAAGGCCGATGATACTAGTAGGGCCAAGCCTTGGTGCTGCTGTTGCAATTGACTTTGCAGTCAATTTCCCAGAAGCCGTAAGAAATACTCCTTGCACTGAGCTCATAATCATACTGCATACGTTTTAGGTGCTTTGTCTGATTATTCAGTCACTTGAGAATATTACTGATATGTCAAATATGTTCTGCTTATTGGCTCAACAGCTGTCACAACATGTTTGCTTACAAATAATTTTCCAACTGAGTTCAGAATATGTAAGGATTTAGGCTAAATCGAAAGACATGTAAAAAAAACATAAAAATAAGAGATAAATAGTGCTCACTTATTTGGACTAATGACAGTAGGTAATAAGCAGAACCACGTCCCAATGCTATGTTGTTGAACTTTAACTTTCTTTGCTTGATGACATACATAGTCTGCTAATTGCTCACAATGCCATATGCAAATGTGCATTAGATGAGAAAAATTGTAGCCATGGAAGTTTGTGCTTAGAAATTGCTTTTGCACGCGATGCTTTCACTTTACACTCTGGTTACTTGGTTCGTCAAGTTTTGTTCTAATGCAATATATTCTATAAACCTACAGGTTGAGAAGCTGGTTTTGATTAATGCAAGTGTTTATGCAGAAGGCACAGGATTACTGGCAAATCTGCCTAGACAAATCGCATATGGAATGGTATGCTTCGAAATGTATTTCATGTATGGTAGAAGTAACAACATGGGGAACCCAAAGGCTAGGATCAACAAGACCACAACCAGGGATACTGTGCTTAATATGGGCAAGAGAGTAAGGGAACGTGGCAACATGTTGTCAAGAGTTGAGATCCACAAAGTGGCTACAAATCATTTTTTCGGATCTCTTCTCTATGTGAAAGGGAAAATTCAAAGAAGATATTCCCGATGTCATTTCTGTTGATTGGTGACCAGATAGATTGTGTAAGCACAAAAGAGCTTTTTGGTCTCACATCTAAGCAAGAATCTCTTTGAATCATAGTATCGACCGCACTGTTTTTTTGGTCATAAGCCCTTTCCAATCAGTATAGTTATTTGTACACTTCTGATCAACCCTTACCGTTCCCTTTGAATTTGTACTTGCATTTAGTATATTTATTTGTACACTTTTGATCAACCCTTGAAGGTTCCCGTGCTATTTCTGATTTCATAAGGATTAGATGAAACATAGTAGGGCGGATGTCGATGTTCTGTCTTTACCTCAACAGACACTGTACGATCCTAGTGCAGAAGGCCAGTAATACTTTAAATTATGATTTAGATGGTAAAATGAGAATAGGTTGTTTCACGCAAGGATAAGTTGTTTTCATGGATTAAGGTTGATTTTGTGGAGTAAAAGTGCAATATTTTTGTAATACACTTGATGCACAAATGACTCGGCAAAACTGCTGTTTGCTCCTTCAAATAGCAGAAGACCAATGTACAGCTTCATTTGTTTAAGGTCTCTTGGGTTCCTGAAAAGTCCTGCAATTTTAACATAGTATTAGTTGACTATCTAATCACTTTTTGTTTTGCGATTCAGGTCTCTTTGTTGAAGAGCATCCCACTACGGATGTATGCAAATTCTTTGTTTTTTGATGATATATCATTAACTACAAGCTTAGATTGGACCAATGTGAGCATGCCAGTACTTGATAAGTTGTAGTGAATGCTTATCATACGTTGAAACAGAAGCATTGCTGAAATATATGTGCTATCTGCAATTAGGTGGGCCGGCTACACTGTCTATTACCTTGGTGGGAAGATGCTACCATCAACTATATGCTTAGTGGGGGCTATAATGTTATTGGCCAAATAAAGCAGGTACTAGGGAATTACAAATGTCATTTCCTGTAGCATTCTACCTAGCTTTTCAGTTGTAGTCCATCCCTGAAGCATTAAGTTAGATCCTGTTCATGTCAAATGATAGTGTGGCGTGTATTGTTGTGGATCATAACTGTCGCATGTTTCTAATTGACGTTTCTATTACCTTCTTTAACTATACAATGTGATAGATTTTCTATGCATCGCCTGCTGGACCACACCCTCCTTCATGCAGACTATTGCGGATCAGATATTTGGTTTCTTCTTGTCATTTCTGTAAGAGTAATTAAATTAGTTTGGAATGACCTATGCTAATGCAAATAAAGTCTTGTCATCGTCTACGCTGTCCAAACTAGCTAGTGGTTGTCTGCAATTGCACACAATTAATATTTCCTCCCAATAACCATTTGTGGTGGAAGAACATGTGAACTTGGTGAGTTTGTGGATATTAAGGCATTCTAAATGGTGAGATACGTTGACGATACGTTGACATTAGAGCTTTTAGTGTAACCGTCTCCATTGAAGTTTGTATGCCTCTGCTCATCTGCATATTGGCTAATGACTGGAGTCATTAGATTAACCGACTTGCTTTAGTGATTGACTGGTGATTTCGTTGTGTATACCAAGAAAATATGGTGTAACAACTGCAGTTCATGTGATTGCCGATTCACTTTGGAGTTCAAAGAAATATTATGATAGAAGATATAAGAAGAGTGAATGAAAGACCAAACCTAAAGTGGGGGTTGTGCTTCCAGTACTTTCTGATTGCTGGACTTGGCATAAAATGGGTGGATATAGGATGTTGTTATTACAGCAACTCATTACTTCCTTGTTTGTTTTGTTGCCTTGCGCTCCAGTTAATTTCCGTTGGAGGTTTGCCAGAGGCATGCCTTCATTTGGTAATGAGCCATGGAAATGATGAAATGAGAAAGAAAATGTACCATATGTAGCATTTTCCTTCACTTTTCCCGTTTTTTAAACCTAAGTTCCATAGAGAGCAAAACCTCTGTTGTGCTTCTAGCTTTTATGTAAATGGAAGAATATCATCTACTGGTATTTAGTTCATCGCCTTATTTTAAAAAGTAATTTTCCTGCAGGTGAAGCAGAAAGCACTTATCATCTGGGGTCAGCGCGATCATGTTATCAGCAGTGAGGCTGCATTGGTCAGTATCAAACCATTGGCTTTTAGATGTGATGCGATGACTACTGTATGTGGTAGAACTGTACTACAGGGAGGCTGATTTGTCAGCTTTACTCGATCTCTGTAGTAATGAAAATTTACTTACAGAAACTATTAATGAAAGTTTTAAGAGAACGATATAACCAGTCCTTCCGTATCTATGGCAACTATCAATTCAGCAGCTTTAGTATGGCTTCACTGGAAATTTAGATAGGGTGTGGCTCATAGGAGATAAATCACAGGTCCTTGTCTGTAGTTCATATCATCCTCTTCATGACTATCTATGCTGAAATTTTAGAGAAAGCACCACAACTGATGTAGCACAACGACGTTCAAAGCAATAGGTTCTTGCAGACTCTATTAGGTTACAAGTTAATTGTTTTTGAAAATGTTTGACTGTCTGATGCTGTCTTAATGTTCTTTTTGGCTGTTTCTAATGGTTTTGGCGAACATTGCAGAGGTTGCACAGTGAACTACCAGATTCAATTATGCATCATCTACCAAATAGTGGTCATGTCCCCCATGTTGAGAATCCAAGCTCTGTTGCGAACTTGATTGCTGATTTTGCTCAAGGAGAATGAACCAACCATTAAGGCCTGCTTGTTGAACTTCTTAGCTTACATAAATTTGGTATTTGGGTACACATTGTCTTAGATATGAGATGGCAAATAGTTCCCCTGAGAGTCAATGATGTTCATGGCATGCGTTACATTTCTCGGCAGATCGGGAGCAGGGGCTATCTCAGCACATTTTGGATATTTGAGCCATGACTATGGTTACTTAAATAGTCATCAATGGCCGTTGATTATAGTGGACGTGGCGACTTTATGTATCACCCACATCGTTTGAGACTTGTGTATTGAGAAATCTGATTATGTTTGCACTATGGTCTTTGAGATGTTCTTTAACGGTGAAAAAGCTGGTTGGATGAACGGAACTAAAAGCGCAGGAAGGAAAAAGCAACTAAAATTACAAAAACATCTCCGAAGTACCTTTGACTGCCAGTTTTGTGTTAAATTCTTCTTCTTCTTCTTCTTCTTCTTCTTAATGTTTATTTGCTCATCAGCGTTGTTCCTAGTCCATCCTGACTACCTTTGACTGCTCTTGGGTCTTGCTTTCGCGACGTGTCAACAAGCATTTAACGGCCAAAGCTTAATGCTACTGATCAGCTCGGAGTGCACACCTCAAAAGAATCATGCGTGGCACGTCCATCATTGAAAAATATTTTTTTTTTAAGTGTTGGAATCGGGTTTCTGAGCCTTCTCCTTAAGGGATTGGCCGGACCCATTCTTTGGCGGCTCTGCACAACTATGTATACAGTGGGTTATAAACCGCTAAAATCGTGAGTGCGAGAAATTCCAAAGTAAGAGGGTTGTATGGTGGCTGGTCACTATATGCTCGATAAAAGAATTTACACGTGTAAGCTAAAGTATAGTATATGCAACTAAATTATATCATTATTATACTCTTTTACAAAATTTCGAGCCATACGAATAGCAGCAACATACGCATCCACATATCATTAAAAAGCTTGCAATGTCTCGGGGTGGATGGCAGGGTGGGTAGTTGATTTAAGGAGTGGTTGGTGGGCTTGATGGTGGTGGTCATTGGTTATATACTGAAGTCTTTCTTCCCGTCATTTATTCAGGGTATGGTGGGTGTGGTAGCAGTATCCGAAGGTTGTCCGGTGTACGGTAAGACAAGTATGTATCTTAAAAAATAGGGTTTTTTTTCCACTCGTTAAGAGCATGTTTGAAACCCATTTCAGTTTTCAGTTTTTGCTTTTTAAAGAAATCAAAACCAAAACCTCTTTGAGTTTTCTTTTTTTGCAAATTTGATGGGTTGTTTGATATAGTTTTGCATAATTGGTTTTCACTTATCTTTTTTTTTTCTTTCTATTTTTGCTATCTTCTTTTTTCTTTCATTTTCCAATACTTGAAAGCTTTTTATAAGCTTCTATGTTCAACAACCAGAAGCGCCCCATTACAACCAACACATTTCTTCTGCAACTGTTCAACTACTGTTATGACGGCAACACACTAGCTTGCGAATTAGGGTGAATAGTTTGATTGGTTTGAAATTTACTTGCGTAAATCGAAGATACTAGGGTTAATCAATAGATGAATTTTATTGGTGGTGTTCATTGTATGACAACGGTGGTCGATATAATGGTGATTTGGATTTAGATGAGTGGTGGTGCCGTGGTGGTGACTGATGTTTGAGGATTTATTGTTTGGCGGTATTGGTCAGTGGTGGTGGTTAACAGTGGCTATGGTGGTTGGCAGTGTCCGTTGTCGTTGGTCACTGATGGTGGTGACGACTGTCAATAGCTATGGTGGTTGGTGATGTTGGCAAGTTTGGGTGTGTTGATGAGTGGTGGTGGCAGATCGGCGGTCAATAGCTATGGTAGTTGGCAGTGTTTGTAGTTTGATGTTTGGGAGTGTTGATCAGTGGTGGTTGTGGCAGCGGCGATCAATGGGTGTGATAGTTGACAATCTCAGTGGTTTGGTGTCCTTAGGTGATAGGTGTTAGTGATAAAGATTGAAGGGAAGAAAATACATAAAATGCTTTTAACAAAAGTTGAAAGGGTGGATATCAAAGAAAAAAACCAACCCATCTTGAAAACTGATGGAAAAAAACTAAAATTGTTTGTCAAACGACAATATATTTTTTTTCAGTTTTCAAAACAGAACAAAAATTGTTTCATACGCTATCGGAGTTTTTAAAGCAACCCAATTTTGAAAACTTATTTATAAAACTAAAGAAAAAAAAAACAAAAATTATCTGTTAAACGACAATATATTTTTTTCAATTTTTAAAGCTGAATAAAAAATAAAAAAAAACTGTTTCAAACGCTACCTCAATGTCCCGTCACGTTTTGATTTGTGGTGTGAAGGTGATTTAACCGTGAGGAGAGGACGTAGTTTCGGCTATCGGTTGTCCATCCCTAGCCAGAAGCATCTAGAACCTGGACACCATTGAGAACGATATTAACAGGACAGGCAAAATTTCATTAGCAAGGCCCAAGGGCGTCTAGAGGTTACAAATCCATCCGAAAGTAATTTGGGTAATTGATGGATACCACACTGCTGAGTTAGTGATACAGGCCCGTGGGCTTCGACCTCTTTTTGTTTGGGCCTTTGCCCCCAATTTTGTAGCCAGCAGTTCCCCATTCAACCCTAAGTGGTCGCTGCCTTCTTCCCGTTTCGGCGCCATTTCTGAACTCCACCGTTGCTGTGCTCAACACACAAATCGAACTCACAACTAGGGTTTTCTGCTTCCTTGTTGCCTTCTGAAGCCAAAAAGCGCGGCGTTAGACGGAGAAATTCGTACAGCTCCTTATATTACGGGGACATGGATATGGACGAAGACGTTGAAGGGAACTCGAGGCTGGTGTACGTCCGTTTCGTCACGAAGCTCGACGATCCTTTCAAAGTGCCCGACACCCAGCTCGGCCTTCCCTCTAACATCACCAGGCTCGGCCTCTCTACCGTTGTCAACAACGTGCTTCAATCAGGTCCCTCTTACTCCATCATTTCCGTTGGATTTCTCCCTTTTGACGTTCTGCGAGTTCCTGTGATAGACTTTAGTAAACGTGAACGTTGAAATGACGTCAAAATAACAATTGCAGAGTAAATGAGTATCGCTTGGCAAGTTATGCTGGAGCAAAGACAGTGGTCTATGTGTGCAAGAGTAGTCTTATTCAACTGCTTTAGGAGTGCTAAGCTATTTGCTGTAGCTGATTAAGTTGTATATCACAGCTCTACTAGTCTCAAAAGGGTAGAGGATCCAATGTGATTTTTGCTGCACTGGTAGCTTATTTCAAGTGATTTGAGCATATTGAAGAGCGTACACCAGATACTAGTTTATGGCACAATCGTTCACTACTGCACATGCTTTGACAAAAGCTAGGGTATTGCACAGGCTAAAGTCCCAATTTATCGTTTTAGTGACATTTCCAAAACTTATTTTGCTCGGAAGTCATGTATGTATGTACTGTTTTTGTAACATAAGATAAGGGAATCTTTGCTTAGTGTTTGGATAAGCACACCAACTTATTAACTCTGTGCTAGTAGTAAACCTTTCCCTTCTTTAAATGCGAGCTACGCCCTGGCTCCTCGTACACATCTATGTCCAGATGAAAATTGGCATTTCGTTTTTCCATCTCTTCTGTTTGGCTACCAATAGTAGCTGGTAAACAATTTGGTGTTTTCATGTTCACTGTTTCATGAAGACGACGACTCGCCTGCTGGAATTTTTGTGCGAAACCCCTACGCTGTTTCTTCTTATTTCCTATCATTTATCCTGAAGGAGGCACACATTTTTCTTGTCATACATCGGTGATGTGTGCTAGTCATCTATCATGAAGCTTATTCAGATTTGCATTTATACATCGGTGATGTGTGCTAGTCATATGTAGCTTATTCAGATTTGCATTCATATAAAGGCACAATCAGACAATGCACATGTGTTACTTCCCTGTCTTATTTCTTTTAGCTGATGATAATCAGGACGTGATAATTGGAGACATGAACCGTTTGATTTCTTGATCAATGGAGAGTTGGTGCGGATGTCACTTGAAGAGTTTCTTCTTGCTAAGGGCATTTCAGCGGTACTTTTCTTTCCTGAGCTTAGTTGACAAAGTTTACAGCTCCAATTTCATTCTTTGTCTCGACTGTAAGAGCGAGTTTAAACGGATTGACTAGTGTTACACATGTTATCGATTTGAACGCCGCAATCCGTTTTAATTGCTTGATTTTCTTTACCTGTACCATTGGGTGTACTTATGTTCCTTAGAATGATATAAGCTCATTTCTTTATTCTCATGTAGAAGTTCATCCAGAGAAAGCAACAAGATTAGAGTACTATATTGTGATGCCACCTCCATCATCCTTCTCTTGATTCCTAACTACAGTCTATGGTTGATTACAGGAGAAAGTACTAGAAATCGAATACGTTAAAGCTGTGGCCCCGCGGAAACAAGAGGAGCCTTCTTTTCATGATGATTGGGTTAGTGCAGTTGATGGTTCAAATCCTGGGTAAGCATATTAATTTGCTTAAGATGTGATACAGTCTTTACGTTTTTGAAGTTAGAGCTTATTAGTTACAATGATGCTAGCACCTTTTAGTTGTCAATGGGAGGGGGTTGTACTTCTGTGGTGGGGACACGCGCGCACTCTCTATCAACTAGAATAAGGGCTTGTTCTTTTCATAATGTCGCGAGTACTTAATCTGTACAATTAAATATCAGACGATACGACTAGCTATGGCTACGGTTACAAAGTAAAGGATGTCCATTACTGAAAGAAATTGCATTCACTTTGTGTTAATAGTTATGAAACCTTGGTGCGTCTCACATTTCAATTTTTCTAATTGCAGAATCTTCAGTCCTCATTTTCTTTATGGCCATTTTAGCTAGAGCCGGCTGGGTGGTGGTATTTAAAAGTGTGGTAGAAGAGGCTATTTAAATGGAAATACCCTTATGCCCCAACTTTTCTATTTCACCAATCTCTGAATGGGCATTGCCCGTTGTATTTGCTTCTCCTAATGGTTGATTGGTTTACAATATCAAATATTTATCCAGTATCCTGAATTTTCATGGTAACTTTTTGTAACCATGAAAGGTAAAGCATGCAGTGTTATATCTTTGAAGCTCAACAGTCTTGATTGTCTCCAAGCTGACTAGACATGGTAGGTGCCAAAGTTTTACCACATTACATGCGGTCTTGCATTACAAGATATTAGGGCCATGGCTCGATTTTGTTCATGCCAAAGCGGGACGATTGGATAGGAATACGTATAAGCGTAGTGTGAGCTAGTATATGAATAAAGTGGCTGTATTCTGGTGGTTGACACTGTTCCTTGACCCCCTTATGAACAAGTATATTACTTAACTAATTATTATAACAACAATCTTATATTTGTTTACAAAGTTCTATTGTTTTGTAACACTTACTATTGTTTGTCATCTGGCAGGTTTATTTTGACTGGGTGCTATGATGCTTTAGGAAGGTAACATAATTGATGCCGACTTTTGATCTCGATGTTGTATCATACTTTAAGTTGACTGTTCCTTCACGGAGCCGTATGAATCGGAGTATTTTTGGAATTACCTAATTAGGGTATGGAAAGCAGCTGGATTGTGTACACACATATTGGAGGGACACAGTGATGCAGTTACTTCAGTTAGTATCGTCAAGCCAAAAGGTTAAATAAGAGATATAATTCTCCAACATGTTTATATGGTGGTCAGCGTCAATCCCACTCCCTTTCGAACTGTTGCACTCCACTAGAAATTTTTTCTAACACCGTTCATTATCTAGAAGTCTTTATAGTGCAATAATTGAAAAGGAGAGTATGATTGGTTGATGTACCACAGTGGTTAGCTTTTGCTTTCATTTAGTGTTATACTTCAGTTTTTGAGAACCTGAAGCCTGCATGTTACCGAATTCCGAACGGCGTCCCTTTTGCATCAGCTGACATTTTCTAGACCTTGTTATTCAATTGTCACCTTTTACACCATTATTATGATATGGTGCTCTACCCGTGATTTGTCTTATTTGACATGATTTCTTGGAATGTATGATTTTCAGCTGCGAGTGTAGCAGTCTGTCTAAAAACCTCCTAGGAATATTTTCTGAAACTTTACATAAAGTAAAAATATATGCTAAAAGAGAGAGGGAGGGGGAATAGCTTATTTGATTCAGGCACACCGGAAGCAGCATTCTTGTAGTCTGTCAATCACCATTTTCTTTCCTCGAAGTACGGATTCAACCTGAATTTATCAGAACTTCCAAACACTTCAGGCAGGGGCTTTTTTGAATAACTTTTTTTTTATCTGTTTTGATTATCATTTTGTCGTGCTGTTTAGTTGTTTTGGAACTTCATCACTTCTTATCCTGATAAAGTGTTAACCGGTTGCATATGTCTTTAGATGTTAGCTGATCTGTCCATGCCGTGTTTGCAGATGTTGAAAACGATAAAGGTGCACTTGTAGCTACTGCTTCAAAAGATAAGACTCTGAGGCTGTGGATGGTAATTGGGCGATACTACTACTCTTGTTTTAGGACTAGATTTACTGCCCATAAGGCTTCTTATTGTCTAATGTCGTTTTCTCTCCCTAAAAGTTTGATGCAGAGGAGTCCCGTGGTGGTCCTACAAAGATTAGAGCTTATAAAACCTTACGTGGGCATAATGCTTCTGTACAAAGCATTGCAGCACAGCCGTCCGGAGACATGGTATTTGTTTATATTATCATCGACGGAAAGCAAAATTTATAGTTGAAAGTTATTCTGATGCGCTTTCCTTCATGTCATGTTTTTACCAGGTATGTTCTGGTTCTTGGGACTGTAGAATCAAGTTATGGCAGACAAAGGAGTCCGATGCAGGAGCCTCTGTGTCAATCAAGAAGAGAAAGAAGGGTAGCGATGATGGCGAATCTCAATCAGAGGTATTACATCTTGTGTTCCTTGGATGAAATTAATTCATGTATTGAACTTTCCAGATTATGAACTTTCCTTTTTTTCCTCCGGATATTTTGGCATTAAACAGTAATTGGAGCATTCTCCATTTCCAGTTGTATATAACTACTATATATTTCTACGTTGAAATCAAGCCATAATCATGGCAATTGAGCATGTTTGCATGGCATACAGGGAGAGGCTGTATCTACCCTCGTTGGGCATACACAGTGTGTATCTTCGGTGGTTTGGCCACAACATGGAACTATTTACTCGGCGTCATGGGATCATTCTATTAGAAGATGGGATGCTGAAACAGGAAATGAATCACTAAATACGGTGCGTTGGGTTTGGCTTTCTTTTGTTGCATGTGCTTCATGAATAATTGACATCATTTTGGAATATAACTTATTTTTGTGGGAGAGATATGAAATTGCTTTTGAGCGGCCAGCAGTTATAAATGTTTGACTGTTGGATTTTCCCATGCTTTAGGAGAGAGTAAAATCAATTTGCCTGACCGTTTCTTCACCAAAAACTCATCCAGTCAGTAAAACTGTCATCAGAATCTCGTGGAAGAATGGGCTTGATTGAATCTATTCGCTAGATTCAGTCCTATCACCAAAGTGAAAACGTAATAGATTACTTAAATGTATGCAAGTATGGCATTCTACTAAAAGTATTCAAACGGCAATTGCAATCGATTTTGCATCAAGCTTCCACCTCATATGCTTTAAACATGGCCTCATGGGTCATTCCGTTCCGTCATTTTGCTCCTTTTTTGTTGCTTTTTTTGCAGTCTTCATTGTAAGCAACCAAATACCTCATGCTGTGTTTTCTTGCTGTGAACCAACTCTGGAGTTGTTTTCCTCCTGTGATTTATGAATTGCAGCAGACGGATGTGAAAGGCATAATTAGCTATCGATTTTGTATCAAACTTACATATCATATATGGCCTCGTCCATCATTCCTTTATGTCTTTTTGTTCCTTTTTTAGGCTTATTCTGTGGTCTTTATTACAAGCAACTTTTTACCTCGTACAAGGTTTTCTTGCTGCGAATAAACATTCCACGAAACAACGAGGCGCTTTCATTTTCACTTATATATGCATTTCATTGGGACGGGTGCGAAGTCCTGAGGTGACCGGTACAGCTGGCGCGCTAGATGTCTTGATTCTTTAGCAGCAATAATGGCCATATTAGTGTTTTCGGTACATCAGATGAGATCGTTGTCCGGACCAAAGGCTCATGACATCTCTCTATTGTTAGTTTCCAAGGGTCCCCTGAATAGAAGATCTGGCCTTGTTCATTTCTCGTAATAGGCTGGTGATCCTATTGACAGTGCTGTTCTGACAGTTCTAGTTCTCTTTTTTGTATTCAGCTATTGAAGAATTCCAGTTCAAAAAGCAGATGATAACATCTTTTCTCATCGTTACAGTTTTGTGGGAAAGTCATCAATTGCATTGATATTGGAGGTGAAAGTTCTGCCCTCATTGCTGCTGGTGGTTCTGACCCTATCCTTCGGATATGGGATCCTCGCAAACCAGGTCTCTCTCTCTCTCTCCCTCCCTCCCCACCCCATTGCGTGCCCACAAAAGAGTTTGGCGTGTACACACGCAAACAAGCATGCCACTCTTGACTCAATGAAATTTGTGGTTTTGATAGGAACTTCGGCTCCTATCTTCCAGTTCTCGTCGCACGCTTCCTGGATATCGGCTTGCAAGTGGCACAAGGAGTCATGGTTTCATTTACTTTCTGCATCGTATGACGGGAAAATAATGTTATGGGATCTTAGAACTGCGGTATCTTGTGCCCTCCACAATTTCTTTGATAATTGTCTCCTTGCATGTATACAGATCAGCTTAATCTGTGTTGCATTCTTCTTTTGCAGTGGCCATTGGCTGTCATTGATTCACACAAGGACAAGGTATTCACTTTTCCTCTCTGATTGCATAATTTGAGCAAAAAATTCGACGTTTCTTATGTATTTTTGGTTTCTGGTTAATTCAGGTATTGTGTGCTGACTGGTGGAAAGGCGATAGTGTAATAAGCGGTGGGGTAGACTCGAAGCTTTGCATTTCTTCCGAAATATCTGTGAAGTGACACAAAGGTATAAATCATCTGATTGCTGTTGGCTTTATTGTAAATTACGTTCACATATGATTGGATCTTGATCGTCTTTCCTTTATGGCTCTTCTACAAGGGCAGTGAGGGCATGGGATTAGAATCTCTATTTGCTCTTTAGTTGATGCGAATTGTAGTGCAAAGAGTCCTCTGAAAGGTCGGTTAAAGTCAATGCCTTATGTGGTTCCTTTTTTCTTTATTGTTTCAGGAAGTCCCATGCAAGTAAAATTATTCAAGTTTTTTCGCACTCTTTTTTGGCCTTTCAGTTCTGACATTTGAGCTAACCTACTATTTTCCCAAAAAAATCTACTGTCCCATGTGCATAAGATGAGCTATAATATGTGTGGTTGGAAGAGGTACGAGAGGTGTGAGGGCTTTTGTGCGGCATGCCTTATTGAATTTGCTTGCTACAGAAGACTCAGCAGATCTTGTTAGCAAGATCTGAAATGTGTTTTCAGTGGACCTAGGTAGCATTCTAGGGCTCCATGTGATCCTTGAGGCACAACTCTCTTACCGCAAAAAGGAAGAAAAATGAAAACAACCGTTTCTGGTATTAAAAAGATTATTAAAATGTGGTCCCCCCTCCCAGACCTATTGGAACCCGGGTGACATGTCAAGCTCACAATTCAAATCCCAAAGATAAACAGCATATTTATACCAAATGCAAACATTCAATCTTAAGCACATCATAGGTTACAGAGTTAGGACACTTACCTATGACATTTATAGTTCTTATCCAGCGACCAGCTTAACAAGTTTCCCATCCCTTAGCAACTGATTAAATCTGAAGTGGTAAGTGGAGCGGGTCAGCCACATTGGCTCAGTAAGACAACTATAGGCCAGCGAAAGCATGATATACAGATGATTCTGATGCAATAAATCATTTGCAGCTATATGCACTTAAAAAGTACGAATCATGGACAGTTGCACAACAAGAGTAAACACGTATAACTCAGTACAGCGAGGATTCCTCCAAGCTTCATTTACTCTAAGCAATCCACTCTAATGTGACCAACCTCCGGAGAAATGTCTCCTTGCTTTGGCTAGAGCAAGGTACCGCCAAGTCGTCCACCTGCACACCTCGGCCATGATTGGGGGAACGACTTGCCGGTGTGATCCATGTGCGCACGCTTCTCGATATTTCCTACCAGAATTAACCTCTCCAAAATACAAGGTGGGTCAGTTAGATCAACACAAGTCCAACATCAAAGAAGAACTTATGACGATAAACTTTTCGCTAAGACTATTTAAGTTTCCAACCAAGCCAATATCCGTCATGATCTAGAAGTTGCTAGTTCTTGTAAGCATAATCTCAGAAACTGTTACGACTAGCAAAACTTTTAACAGCCCAAATCATCATAAAACCACATGAATATATGCTTAAAACCATATAGACACAATCTAGAACATCCCACTAACATGTAATTATCTTGCCTCCAAGTAAGAGCACTTGAATTCTCAACCAAATTTCAGATTAGCGTACTGGTTGAAGAAATAACTTCAAGAAAAAGAGAAGAACACTTGAAACGAAACCAAAACCCTCATATAATTACAAGTGAGAAAAGCTACAAGAGCCTCCCTTCATTTTTCAGCTTTCCCTATAGTATTTCTGTTTCTTAAGTGATGTTCCAGTGGCTGCTAGAGGGACTTTTGATTTTGCATGACTGTTTATTTTGGTATTATATGGGTCACCAACCATGAGGGAGGTGCCATCACAAGACACTAGGTGAGTGTCTCTTTGTAATTCCCAAGCTTGAGGTGTTAAGCATGAAGCGTGAACATGAGGTGGAGCCAAGTATGATTTGTTATCCTCCTATATGTCTGATAGTAATACGTTTTTACCTTATCTTAATCCCATCAAATATTAATGAATTGGGATGAAGAGTTGGTTAAGCGGGATTAGTATTCCTTCTCCCTTTAACACCTTAAGCTTCGGAGTTCCTAGTGTCTTATGATGGCACCTCATCTAAATAAACACAAAGTCATGCAAAATTTGTCACTTCCTCTTGCAGCAGCAAGACTTCACTTTAGAGAGAGAAAATCTAGAGGTAAGGCTGAAACGTGAAGAAAGCCTCCTGTAGCTTCTTGGTTGGGGGGTAATTAGATGAAGGTTTTTGAGTTTGGTTTCAAGTGTTCAACTCTCTCTATTGAGGTTATTATTCAAGCTGTACACTAATAAAAAATTTGATATAGAATTCAGGTACTGATATGCATACATGGCTTAAGCCTATATTCATCTAATGATATGATGGGTCGGGATGTCGATACATGGTTTTAAGCCTTCATGCATGATTTTTAGCCTGTACTCATGTAACTCATAACTCGGGTTTCATTCTTACAGAGAGCACTCATCTTAAAGAATCAGATGGAATCAACTTCTCCTGAATTCAGCTTGAGGTTGTGTGGAGCATTTTTTGTCCCCGGGCCCTTGTAACGATTGATCTTTTCTGTCAAGAATAATCTTGAACTGTGAGATCTATTGGTGATTGAGAGCGTCACTTTACTTTAGGCAGACTTCTATTCATGTATTTCATCAGGCTGTAGTGGGCAGTTACTGAATTTTGCAATTAGAAGGATCTTTGCACACTTCTTATGTTTATAATATGCTGTAAAGGCTCATGGTTGGAGGATATTTCCTGATCTGTAGCCTCTCTATGTTTTTGTCTGGTATACGGCCTTTGGTTTACAGCCCCAATCTCACACAATTTGAGAGCATTAGAAAGACCACTATTGGATATCACTCACAAGTTTCGCATAGCAGTTCTTTTTGGTTATAGCTAAGTCAGCGGAGCGAGAAACTTGACCATAAACAAAGTTGAGAGTGCTGCCAGAGATGAGTATCTTTCCCACATATCGGAGCACCTATGGGTAGTTAGTTTGGTACAAGTATATTTACTCAAAAAGCAATGTTGGAGGAAGAAATTGACATCGTTGTCAATGCTACGAGCGGCTCCATGGTGGGCTTGACACAAGTTCTAGTTCATCTGATACCATCATCAAGTTATGCATATTGGTAGTGAAGTCAAGAATTTTTGCAAGGGCCCAATATCTTTAACATGAAAGTGACAAGACGTACGTGAAAATGAATGCGTCTAGTCTCCATTATTAACACGTTCTACTGCAAAGAACAGCAATACCCACCTCAGTTTTAGCCCTTAAGTTTGAACATGGTCCTGAAATTATGAGAATGCCTTTTCAAACACTCTTTTATCTTCACATTTCCATTGATCTCAAAACATTTTCCATGGTACATTGTGAGTGCCTGAACCATATGCAATATCACCCATCTAATTACTCCACATCGCGAACATAATTCCATTGCGGTTTATGGCTGCATATTTCCATTGTTTTCTTATGTTGACTTCCCAAAATCTCATATTTTCTGGCTTGGAAAAGAATTAAGCAACATAAGTAAGAGTATACCTACGCACTTTACTCAATTTTGATTGTGGTCCAAAATTTCATATTTTTTTCCTATGGCTTAGGTCTGAGTATCGATCCCTATACCTCTCTTGCAAAGCGAACGCTCTACCATTTGAGCTACGCGCCAAGCTTGTTTGAAACGTCTAATTTTTGGTAATAGCTTTGAACGAGAAATGCACATATATACAAATTACAAACAAATGTTGGTTTAGATGAATTCAAAATTTAACAAGCTCCTGCTATTGCTTTCCCTAATGATTCTGATGCATGGCGAATTTTGAACCTCCAACAATTGAAGGAAGACGACCAACACATGAAAAGAAATATATGAAATATAGTTGTCCGAAAGATGCTAAAGCTCATTCACAAGAGTACCTTTAATCGTGACAAAAGCAATAAAAAATCTGCATTTAATTTATTGACTTTGTAGAGGCTTCAACATCAGAGCATGTGGTCGTCCTCACAAATCTTTCAGCACTGACTCGAGTCAAAGCATCAACTGGAGACACACAGAGAGAGAAAGAGGGAATTTAAAAAGTACAAAAAAATAGCTTCCCACAATCTTGGAGGATTTCATAAAGCACTTTGTGTGGACCATGTTTTGGAGTCCCGAGTCCCCACGAGATACGCAAAGGTTGTAAAGTTTCCATAACCAAAGGACAAAATATGAACAACGCGAGGAACTAAAATAAATATTTTTTTTTTCAACGTAGCGTAAAGAAAAACAAAATGAACAAAGAATAAAAGTGATAAAAGTTTATGATATCAGCCTTCAAGACTTTACATTGAAATTTTGGAAGGTCGATTAAGACCTGAAGATTCAAATCAACATCAACAGCCACGTTTTAATAACCAAAAAACGAGAACGATGTAAACTAACCACATTAGCATCTGAAATTCAAGACAAAGAATTCAGAATCTTTATTCAAACCTGAAGATCCAGATCAGCATCAAGACTACAATTAGCAAGTTTAACTGATTTTGCAATGTCCTCCCAAACGCAATCACATTAAACACGTTTACTCTATATTAGGGGACAAATTCGACACCCTTAAAGACGACGAAATATGATCCAATAAATTATTTGGGAGTAAAATCTGTAAGTAAAAGTACCGAAATGCAATACCGAGAATAGATGTCACTTCACCATGCACCGTCGAGACCGTTAAGGAGATGATGATGATTGGAGTAGTACCGAACAAATACACGCCATTTTTGGACGGTGGCCATGAGAGGGGTTGACGCACTCGAAGGCACTTAAATGGAAAGCAGCTGCTTTTGTTTGTATATTGTTAAGGCTGCCTGCTTCAATGTCCAATGACTTCCACCCCTCTTTTTGTGCCGGATTCATCTACATGAAATGACAACAACACAAGAGTTCGCTCCAAAAACATAGGATACACACGTGACATTCTATTTTTGTATGCTGCGAATGATTTGTTCATGTGAAGAATTGTGGAATTAACTTGCCTCGCCTATGTTTCACTTTTCTGTTATTTGTTTCGATTCACGTACGTGTTATGAATTTTTAGATTCGATCATGTTAAAAAATATAAATTGATCTTAGTCTGGATGCAAATTTCGCCTACGAATGGTTTGTACCTCGCATTTATAAATCCAAACTGAAAAGTTAAGGTAAAAGATTCTAAGGAGTATTTCTTACTGATCAGTTTTTAAGTTTATCACACTAACGAGTCTACGAAAGTACTCTCTCTCCAATCTAATCATTCGCCCTATGCTGTTAGTTACAAGAATACAAGACACTAAAGTCGGTAATAATTGATGTACATTAATTGCAATTGTCATCAAAACATAGTTTAGCGAGGATTTTGAGACCATATCATTGTTAATTACGCAAAATCAATAAGATATAAGCGCTCATAAAACTCTTTTTTTCCTGTAAAGTCCTTTAACAAATTTGATTAACACAAGCAGAGGACTTCAAAACTCTTTTACCGAATGCTATAAAGTCAATGCTGGTGATGAAAAAATATTTTTAGCGACAAATAATGGTGAAAAATTCACACGAGCAACCCTAGAGATTATACGGCCGTTAACTCCACACTTTATCTATGTTAATTTGCTAAACATGGCGGCGGGAAAGTAGAATAAAACACATCGAAAAGGCCCCAAAAATACTTGAAAATTGAATAAATATATATCCCCACATGCCCCAAAAGTCTTCAAAGATAATCAAAAAGCGAACTCCCAAAAGACTACACTCCTCCACGCGCTCAAAAGCGCGTAGTCACCAACACCCGCTCCACCTCTTCTCGCACACCCACTACGGTGTACATCCACCTCAAATTACGACCGTCCAATTTTATTCTTACTTATGATCGACGGCCAACATCACCATCTATGTTAAAAGAGAAAGATACCGACATCTATCTTCCAGCTTCGGGGTTCCGAACCTTAGACCAAACCTGAGGCTCGTTTTCCGTACCTAGAGGTTCGGACCGAACTAGAGTGCATCTTCTAAGTTCGTTGAAGTTATAATTCCACTCCTCTCCGATCGCTTTATCTTCGGCCTTCTTGTCTGAACAAAACCATTCTAGAGAGAGAAAACACAGCGGTAGATACACGTATCTGTATCTACAGGCCATCTATACATACACTTGTTCATATATATACACACCACACAGAGAAGACCGCATTCGCCCACTGTAAACAGCTGATCAGCCAGTAAAAAGAGTAAAACACGCACACACTCAAAAGTGTAAGTTCACACACTCTCAACGACCCCTTTTTTCAATCAGATCAAACACCTCAAATTTACTGCCTTTATGCTTCTCTTGCTTGCACATAATCTGGGTTCTTGTTCTTTGCTCCTGGTCCTAGCTTATTTGTGTTGTACAGTTGCTTATTGGTCTTGTAATTGTGGGTTTCTTGCTTTTGACTGTCGTGAAATCAGCATGTTTTGCGGGAATCTGTTGTTCTTGGGAGCAATTTGAGTTTGCTTGGTTGCATGCAGTGCTTTTTAGGGTTGGTGGGTTTTGGATTTTGCCCTAAATTTTCTCTTATGGATGCCAAATCTGTAACTGCTGACTTGTTGCCTTAAACTTTGGAGCTCACATTACCATATATGTGGTAATTGTGTTTTGTATTTATGGTGTTCGTGTAACAATTATGGTAACACAGAGTTCAGTTGTCTTAAGTAATTAATTTTGATCTGGATACTGTGCTTTTCTCTGTCTTGCATTTACTTCCTAAAGTTGAATAGGGTTTATACTCCAACGAATTTCAGTAAAAGTTGTTTTTTTCCTCCTCTGGTAGTTTAGTATATGGCTATTGACTTCCTAAGGGACATCTTTCTGTATAGATTAATCAGGAAAGAAATAGAAAACGCAGAATGAGCCATTTGTTAAATTGTTTGGTTCTTCAGAAGCATATGAAGTACTTGAATTTGGTCCCAGTCCCAGACAGTGTTTCCTTCTTCTTTTCTTAGACTGAAGTTTATTTTAGATTTAAGCCTGGTTGTGCTGTTGTTTAGTTTGGTCTTCTATGCAATTGTTTACTCCTGGCTGTTGAACTTGAAGGCGTGGGCTACTGCAAATTATTTCTGGTGTTCACGGATCCGGAATTGGCTTTGCAGTTTATTTAGCGACGTAGATCATATTTAGCTAGCTTTTGCAGTACTTGCCCGAGTTTCTTTGAAATGTGTGAAGCGATCTGTATAAATAGAAGTATTTCTGCCCAAGCATTTGGATAACCACCTCTCTCTCTCTCTCACGTCAAGATTAAACTATCATGTCTTCATTGCATTCAACTTTGTGTCCTGCTTTAGGTAGAAATATATCCTTGCTTTGTATCAAATAGGGCATATCCATTATCTTGCTGAATGACTTCTTGGTTCCATAGGATTGCTTGGGAACTAGGTTGCAAACGAGATCTATTCTTCTGAGTCAATTCTAAATGGTTGGCTTGTGCTTCCACATTGTTATCTTAGTGTCAATCTGAAGAATCACAACGTACAGCTGTTAGGCACGAGTAAGGTGGACTACTTAGAACCCTTCTTCAAGTTTCATGATTCTCTTTGTTGCTTGCTAGACAGTACAAAGAAAGTGACAAAAAGAATGTAGATATCTTTTCGATTGATGAGCTTTAGTCTCATCACTTTTAATATTTCTCATGGGAGTACATCCCGTATCTTTCTTGTTTCAGATTCTACGAAAGGAGAGCCTGCAAAGTTATGCATGGGCTGAGCTTGCCAATACTCACTCTAGAAACAGCACCCCAATCTGGATTTCTAAACACATTGACCCGGCAGGACAGAACCTAGCAGTTTTTGTGGGATGTATTGGATTTTATGCTCAGCTAGAATAGATCTGGAACTCTTGCTCTATGTGGAATCACAGGACGGGGAACGTTCTGGGTAGAGTCTTACTCCGAGAACAGTAGCTTCTTGAAAAGAACAACCACCTGGTATGCCACAACCTCATCCGAGGCAACAGTCTCGGCTTAATGACATTCAGATGTTGCAGCGGCACCTCATGTTCAAGCAGCTACAAGAAATGCAGAGGCAGCAGCAGTTTCAGGATTTAGGTGATGTCAGGCAACAGAGTTATATAAACCAGCAAGCAGTGATAAACAAGCAGGCTTCTGGGGCTCAATTCCCCAGCCTAATAAATGGAACACCTATAAACGATGCATCACAGACGTTCATGGTTGGTAACATGAACCTGGGACAAAATGGCTCATCACCAGTTGTTCAAGGATTCTCAAATGGAATGGTTTTCTCGCAAGGTCAAAGTCAAGCTCTGCGTTCGATGGGTTCGATGTCTCAACAGCGTGATGCATCTTTATATGGAACTCCTATAGCTAATGCCGGAATTAATTCGAGTCAATACCCTCACCTTCATGGGGCATCTCATCATTCTGCCAATGTGTTGGCCAAGGATAATAATAACCGATCAGATAAACCCATCACGCAGTCATCTGCTTTTGGTAACTCTATTGTGAGTGATCAGTGCACGTCGGAAGGCCCTTTTGGATCCAAAGAAGGTTTCCAGGAGAAAAACTTATTTGGGCAAGTTCCTAGTCAAGGTTTAAACAGTGGATCTCTACAGGGACACCACCAGCAGATGAATACCCTGCAAAGTAATGCGTCAGTGCAGGAATTTGGTGGAAGGCAAGAACAACCTGGCTGGCCTGGACTTTTTCCAGCGAAAGCAATAAACATGGGCCCTTCTCAGAGTATGGCTTCTTTAGATCCGTTGGAACAGAAAATCTTGTTCAACATGGATGAAAACAGCTGGGGAGCTTCTTTTGGCAGGAGCAGTAACTCAGGTACCGGTGGTTTTGAGAACACGCTAGAACATGCAGATCATTTGAGTGCTTTTCCTTCTGTTCAAAGTGGGAGCTGGAGTGCTCTTATGCAGTCTGCTGTCGCAGAAGCTTCTAGTAGCGATACTGGGCAACAAGAAGAGTGGAGTGGTTTGAGCTTTCAGAACCCAGACCTCTCAACCGACAATCAGCCTTCTACTTTCGTGGAAAGTGGAAACCAACAAACTAATTGGGTTGATAACAACTTCCAGAGTGCCAATACCGATAACTCTGGCTTCCCTGGGTTTCAACAATCAGGCATACAATTCCCTTCAGCACTGAAAGAGGGAATGCGCTTGGATGCTACTCATGAATCCAGTCAACAGTCTGCCAAAAACTCTAGCAATTGGTTTGGTTGCAACTCTAAACAGAAGCAGACCACTGATGGAGGTCAAACAGTTCAAAGGCTTTCACCTTTTCAAAATGCTTGGCCTAGTCAAAATTTTGAACATCTACAAAGTGTCATTCATCAGCAGAGCGCATCCTTGTACACCATTGGTAACCAACACTACAATAACATACCAGGTAGGAATATAGAGTTGTCTTCACAAAGTGGAAGTGCTATGCCTAACATTAATGACAATAGCAGTGCTTTGTTCAAATTTTGGGCAGGTGATAATAATAGAGCTGTGGACAAGGATAGCCTGTGGAAGACTGGAAATAATCGTGTAGCAGGCTCCTTTTCTGATTCGGGTGGCGAATTGAACCACTTTGCTTCTGCACCAAAATCAAGGACAGCAAGGGTTGACCAGGAAAGTAGCCTTCATGTGCCAGGGAGTCATCAGCTTGATTATAGGAAACATGTCGATATGTCTATTAAAGATGGAGGAGATGAGGATGTGAGAAATGATCATCATCTGCATGATAGTCCTCAAGTTATGGTTCATTCTTACGATGGAGCAAGTGAAACATATGAGAAGCAAGAGAACTGCTTCCAAAGAGAGAACTCTCATGACAGCTTTCAGTCTAACACATCGCAGCATACCACTAGCGGAAAGGGATCAAGAGAGGATGTGTGGCTACATGGAAGTGTTTCTCGGCCTATGGCAGAGGGTAATCAAAAGGCATCTGGTCAGGTTAGTCAAATTGCTTTTACTTCTTTAACAGTTGTCTGCATACATCCATGTAAACCGTTAGAGGTGATTGAAAATTTTAACAATAGAAACATGCCATTGTTTTCACAGTTTCTAGGCCAGCAGTTCCATCGAGGGATGAATGATGATGAACAGGGACAAGTTGGACAGTTTAAGTTTAATAGTGATGTTTCCAACAGTCGCATGAACTTGGAAAAGGTGAATGCTGATTCTTGCTTTCATTGGTTAGTATTCTGTTTTTTCAACGTTTTCTTGACAGTGATGTTTTCGAGTCCCGTACAGGGCTGCTTGCCAGAGATTCAGAGAAACTTTAGTGCAACGGAGGAAGTACTTCGTAGAAGCAACGTTGGATTTAATAAATCTGGTTTCTTTCACAGACCATCCAACTTTCAAGGTCCCAATGTTACTGATCAGAAAAGGTAGTCTCCGTATTTTATTTGCGGAAGTTTAAGCTTGTCCTCTGTTTGCTGTTATATGCATCTTAAGGATTTAGTTTCGTGTGTAAATACACTTATGCTCCTTTTAGCAGATAATTTGTTAGGATTTCTATATTCTATAGATGCTTCTGGTTGCAGTTCAATTGTCCTATTTTATAAATGTTGTCGTGAGACTTCCCATCATGTTTTTAATCTCATGGGAACCTTGGCTGGTTTTTGCCATGGCAGTCAACATATGCTTGAACTTCTTCACAAGGTAGACAAGTTGTCCCCCGATAGACCTGGAATGCATTTTGGCGCTACAGACTCAACTCGATCATCTGAGATGCCCCAAGCAGAAACTCCTGGTGCATCTATTGCTCTGTCAAACAACAAGTTTTCTTCTTCGCCATCCTTTGGCCTAAGGTTGGGTCCTCCTTCTCAAGGGATGTCCACTTTAGACTGTTTTGACTCGTATCAAGGTTCTCCACAAAGGGTGAGTACTACGAGTATAGGCAAGTCAATAGATAGTAAGCATGCATCCTTTGTCTGGCTTTCGCTTTTTGGCTGGAGATATCAGATATTTTTCACAGAAAGTAATTAAGCCCCCCATTTGATATACAGGTAAACTCTATCCCTACGTATCCTTCAGGTCCTCCATCCGAAAGAAATCAAATTCAAAATGAACACAAAGTAGCCGCTTGTCAATCTCCGCAAGTAGCACGGCCTGGTACGGTAAGCAGATTTATGAATTTTAACCCTGCTGTATCTCAATCTCCGCAAGTATCTCAGGGTATATCTCGTCCAAATTGTACCAACCCTTGTGTTCAAGAATTCCCGATTCTGGAAAGCAAGTCAGTCAGTCACCCTTCTGGTACGCCGGGCACGTCTGAACAGGCCGTTTTTTCTATGAGGCCACCCAGTGTATGGACAAACGTACCCACTCAGCAAAATTCTTCTGGCACAGAAGAATTTAAGGTTCCCTTGAGTTTCCTTCCATCACCAGATTCAACAAATAGCAGAACAGAAACTGTTTCAGGGAATTCACAATGTTTTGACCACAGGGGAGGGCAGCCGCGAAATGAAAAGTCCGTTGAAATTTTTTCATCAGAGGTACTTCACACGGTTTCACAGGCAGGCAAGTTATCTCATGAGCAAGAATATAGAACACAGCTGAGTGACAACCGAACGATGCCAATTTCTGCAAGAGATCTTGAAGCCTTTGGCCGTTCTTTAAAACCATCACAGCCTCCTCAAAATTACTCACCTCTACAACAAGTGCATGATTTGAAGACTGATCCAAATATGAGAGCTGCGACAAGATATAATGGCATTGGTTCTGATCTGAATGTTCAGCAGGTAGCTGCTATTTCGGGACAGCTGTCACTGTACGGACAAGGGGCGAGGAATATGGTAAAGAGTGGAATGAATACGATGTCACAGACATCCGCGGATAAAAAACTACTAAGCTTTTCATCAGAGGTTAGAGGAGATCAGTCAGCCAAAGCATCGCCTCAGCATATTCTTCAAGATACTCCTCAAGAAATGGTCCAATATGGTCAAAATGATTGTGGGAATCCGTCTATCAGTACTACTTTATCTAGTAGAACAGAACGTTCCCAAGTTGGTATGCAAATGGCACCATCCTGGTTTCAGCATCACGGAATGCTGAGAAACGGGCAAATGTTGCCAATGTATGATGCAAGAGCTGCATTACAGCAGTCCATTGGGGTGACGCGAGTGAATTCTGCTGCTGCTATTCAAGATAGTGTCTGGCCGACTACAGCTACCACCTTGTTAGCCGTTAAACATCTGTCACCCCCTTTTTCATTGCCCAAGGATGTTACTAATCAACATTTGGCTGTATTAAGACCAAAAAAACGCAAAGTTGCTGCACCTGAGCTTCTACCATGGCATAAAGAAGTGACTCAAGGTTCTCAGAGGCCTCAAAATATCGGGTATGTTTTTAATCCGTAGCTCTGAATCCCTGTTAAATGTCCTGGTTGGTAGGTGCTTAAATCTCTATTTAGTAAGTTCATATTGTTTCTACTTGTATATAAATTTTTGTTACCTTGTAAAATTAAGTTGTGTTTAAAAAGGCATTATATATGTAACTGTGTTGAATATTGGATTTTGAATTTATACTTGATTTGAGGTAAGAAGAATGTGATTCTTCTGTTTTATCACCTGCTCTTCAGACTTTCCCATTACCTTTCACTGTGTGAAGAAATTCTGTTTATGTAACAATAATTTTGGCATTTTTATTAATTTTTCAGCATGGCAGAACTAGAATGGGCAGACGCTGCAAATCGGCTAATTGAAAAGGTGTGCACCTGTTTATAAAAATGTGATCCTTCCATTCATCTAGAGTCTAGACATATAGGCTTTAAAACTGCTAAATAGATTGATCTATTACTCAGGTGGAAGATGTGGCTGAAATGATTGAAGACATGCTACCACTGCTCCGACCAAAGAAAAGACTGATCTTGACAACGCAACTTATGCAACAGGTGCTTCGGCCTGCACCAGCAACCTTTCTCTCAGGAAGTGCCTCTTCAAATTGTGAAAGTGTGGCATACATCTCTGCTAGATTAGCACTCGGAGATGCATGCAGCCTGACTTGTAATTATCACACACGTCGTGATATCTCTGACATGTAAGAGCTTATCCTTTAAACCTAATATGAACTCTAGTTCTTATTTTTCACTGTGAAAATTGATGTTCCTATGGAATTGCGTGCAGGTCATCCAAGAAATCCGAGACTTCTGAAAAAATTGATGACCAGGATTTCGCAAAATCTGTGGACGATTTCATCAATCAGGCAAAAAGGCTGGAAGGTGATTTATTAAGGTAAAAGTCAAGTTTGCCATCTATGATACCTTCTTTGACATCATTAGAAGCTATATAATGTCTTACAAAGAAATGTAGGTTGATGTGTAGCTAAATGGCAACTTATAAGATATCAAACACACCATTAGATATTGAAAACTTGCTGGTAGATGGCAACGGCAAAAAATCTCTCTTGCGATTCCGAAACTAGTGAAAACTAAACACAGAATCAGAAATTAACTAAAATGAGCCATATTCAGGAAACGAGCTTGTAGCTCTGGAATAGCTATGTGATTCAATTAGCCATTTAACTGCGATTTTCTATAATTTTAATTCTTGATCTAGGTTGGACAAAAGAGCTTCAATTCTGGACATCAGGGTGGACTCCCAGGAATTGGAGAAATTTTCAGTTATCAACCGCTTTGCTAAGTTCCATAGCAGGGGACAAGTGGGTGCGGCTGAGACATCATTATCCTCTGGCACATCGAACGTGATGAAAACACTCGCCCAGAGATATGTGACAGCAGTTCCAATGCCTAGAACCGTACCAGAGGGGGCACACTGTCTTTCACTTTGATCATCCTCTTCAATCTATATTTATCCTCCTCCCAGTGCCTGCCCATGCTCTTCTTTCGTAAACCCGTAAAGCTGGCATATAAGGAACCTACTAACGTGGAAACAAAGATAAAATGCTGAATATATAAGTCGGCTGCAAGTGATTGAGGCTGGTTGATCTTTTTTAGAATCAAGGCCAACTGGTTGCCATTTTTGAGGAAGTAAATATTTGGCCCTTTGTATATGTCCATGAGAACCCAAGCAGAACATGGTAGTAATTCAATCATCTTTCTAGAGAGCAAAGTGGCTGGCGGGTATGCATGCTCCTCCTTTTGTACCCAACTTAAATTTACATGTATTTATTGTACTTACACAAAAGGCTTGTAGCCCTCCTCCCCCACAACAATCTTTCCACGAACATGAATATTGTTCACTTTTTAGGGGTGGACGCTTATGCAATCAGGGCATTTCGGTAGAGGGTATTGCTATAAAAAAGCCTTTGATGGCAAGCATGTTGGATGCTTTTGCTTTCCTTGGTCACGTGCATATCAATGTTGTTTTTGTTGGCCGCCCAAAAATCGGAACCAAGTAGGATTCTTTAGAAGGTTCTGTTCTGACCCCTTTATGATTTCTTAGTTTATTCTGATGATGATGAGAAGTACGTGGTCTTACTCGGACACTGATTCTGTGGCCCTCAAAGGTGTCATCACGAAAAGGATAAGAAGAAACAGAGGACTAAAAAAAGACAAGGGGAGAGAGAGAGACAGAGAGACAAAGAGACTCGAGAGCAGATGACACAAAAAGGCAGTTTTCAACCTCGTGTTGGATTTTCTCTGTACCAGACTTTGTCTGTCATTCATTATCCAGGAGAAAAGTTGACTGAATGGGGCAGAGGCACGTCAGTGTTTGACATGGAAAGCCAGATACTTGGTACCATAAATAACTAGCAGACATGTCAGCATCGCTGTCAGCAGTATCTGATTCATTCATTCATTCATTCATTATGATGATTGAGAAAGACAAGTCAGATGTGGAGAGAGAGAGAGAGATTCATTTTCCTAACCTTTTGGAAGGTAAACAGAGGAGAGGAATAAAGAAGGAACAAACGCCAGTCAAATTGGTGGCTCGATCATTAAAATAATGAATGAATGAATGAATGAACTGGGGATTGGTGGGTCTTCTTGTTTGGTGTTTGGATACTTACGAGGAAAGGTGAGTTGTGTGCGGATTGGTGGACAGGGGCTGCCACAAGATCTGCTGACAACACACGTAGTGAGTGAGGGGAATGTTGGTTCCGATCCAACCCAAAAAAAACATTGAATTCACCAGTTTCCTGCTTTTCCCAATCCAGACCTCATAATAACTACACTTTTTGGCGTTGTTTTTATTGCCACCATCATCACCACGTGAGGAGGTGATTGTGCCCCTTTCTGTTTTCCTTTTTCCAACCCACCTGACCTGATGGGATCATGGGACCCCATCTAACGGAGGTACAGGATAAGTAAACCTGGTGGTGGGCTTTTTCAGAAATTTTATTTTTTGTGGTGGGTTTGTCTGGCATTACTAAATAATTCTGGGTTTTTACTGGCGCCAGTGGTCCTAAAAGATGCCTGCACATTGTTTGTATATGACCTGAAAACACCCTGTGCTTCAATCTTTGGAGGGTTTAATGTCTTGTCAAAGTGGTATCCATCTGCTATAGCAAGTGGTATCCATGGAAATTAACAATTTTCTTGTGTGGATGTTACTTCTCCTTGAGCAGCTGCAGTGTTGGGGTGACATGGTCTGTGCCAAAAATGGGCTTCTTGTTATTGTTTCGCTGCATTGTGGTGGAGTTTTTTTACTGGCCATAAATGGTTCCCTCAACATGAAGAAATTTGGTGTTCTAGGGGATTCAAACTGGTGGAGGATCCGTTCACTCACGATGGGCAATTTCGTTTGCATTCAATCCGTTGAAGCGAATACTCCGATTGCCCCAAATTTTGGAAATTTTGAATGAGTCGTTACTCGTGAAGAATAAGATACATGATTCTTCTTCAGAGGTCGCTTGCAATGCATTTGGAAAAGGCCGTCATATATTTCGAAACCTAGCTCTGAACTTTGTAGCATCATTGTAGCCAATCCAGAATTATTGTCTTGTCCTTGAAACTTCGCCTAGGTTTTCAAGGTTTTTGTTGCTTTCTTCTATAAAATTTCATTTCATCATTATTTGTAACAAATTGGAAGGAGCGAATATGCTCGGTTAGACGAGAAAGGGTTGACTCGTTTAGGAGAGAGGGCACATGCTCGGCTGGACGAGTAAGAGATGACACAATTGGAAGAAGCGCATTTGCTCCACTAGACAAGATGAATAAATTCTTTTTTCTTTTGTTGGGGTATCGTGCCGCCTAAATGTGGGAGATGATCCTTTGCCTCCGAGCAACAAATTGAAGTTGTCTCTCACAATTTAAAGTGCGAAAACCAAACCAAACCAAACCAAAAGCCAACCGGTAGGGCTTCATTACTCATGAAAAGAAGTTCAAAAGGCCCAAATCTTAGGACCAAACTGCATTTCAAAATCATAGTACCAAATCAAACTGTGTTAAAAAGGGCCAACTTGTAGGGCTTAATTACTCATTACCTAAGGCCCCGGCTTGCCCACATAATGTGTTGGGCTGATCCTTTCAGCTACCATTTGTTGGGCCCAAATACCCGATTAATTGGGTCAGTATGATAAATTGGTGTGCTGCTACTCTTATAATGGGCTTGACGCCCTTATTTGAGAGTTCGGCCTGCAACCACAAAGCAAGTGAAGGGCTGTTATAAGGGCCCAAAGGCCACAATAACTGTAACCAGCAATTGAGAAAGAAGTTTTACTAATTTATAATTTATTCGTAGGGTGAGGCTAAATTCACACTCTTTCTGACTAAGTTCACGCTTTTTTGTTGCTAAAAATGATGGCTAACGATTTATCTTTTTTAATCTTTCGTGCCTTTTCTACCTTTCGTGCCGTGCCCACCCTATTTTTCAATTTAATGCATTTGGTCATCGTCTTGAGACTTTGCAGTTCTCCTTTAGGCTCCCGTTAATAAGCTAGAAAGCATGGAAAGTGAACGATTTTTTTTTTCATACTTTTCAAGAATTTTATTCACAGAAAAAAATCGATAGAAACAATTATTTTCACGCACATGCTAGATTCTTCAGTGTTATTCATCCCGTGCACAAGGCTCTCCCATTGCGTGATCTAGAAATAATAGCGTATCATTAGTTTCGTTGACATTGTTCATCTAATCAAAGGCGCGTGAGAAATTTTGTAATAACTCCTTTACTAAAAGGGAGTTGATGGAGAGAACGAAATAATATTCTCATTTTTAGCTTTTGTCTGGTAATTCATGAAAAATACTTTAATGTAACAGTGACAGTGATGACATGGTATAACCAACGGGTGAGATGATAGGATAATAACCTCTTATTTGTCTGATAAATCTCTCCATGTCGTTAGACTCTACTCGTCCATTACACTATGTCATATCTATCCCGTTGCAATAATTTTCTAAGGAATCCATATATTCTTGATAGGGATCCATGGTACGGACCCCATTTTTCGATTTAACTTGCTTCTTCGGTCTCTGTAATCTATTCATACGTAATCTGATTTCTAAAATCAATAATAGGGAACCTTCAAAATTCACAATCAAGTCAGAAGCAAAACAAAAACAAAATGACAATAATCAACTGAAAAACAATGATATCATTTTAAACTCCTTCAGTTTCAATCCCAGCTCATACGACAGGTGACTGGAAAAGGACTACGAGGAAGCAAGAACATTGAGACAGACAAATAAGTAATACTAAAGCTAGAGGACAACACCATGAGCAGCGTTATCTCAAGTCTTGCACCAGCCTCTCCTACCATTAGTGCAATGAAATCTTCAGGCCTGTGTTCATACCATTGAAAGCCATCAGAGTGAAGGAAAGGCAAAGAGTGGGCAATCTGCATCTTCTGATAATGGCTTATCCACCACGAGGTCATCTAGTTCCTCTGATGGAGCTAGCGAAATGCTTAGCTAACCATGGATTCAAAATCTAATTTGTAAACGCTAAACTTCTCATGCTATATGCTGGAACTTGGGTCTTGGCTTGGCAAGCCTACACTTCAATTGATAGGCCAATTGAGCCCTTGTGCAGAAAAGTTCATGTTTTATCCTTCAGATTGTTTGCTTACTGAGTGAGGGATGAAGTCCTTCAAAGCCAAGGTGAACTTTGGATATCACACTTAGCATGGCCTGCCCAGCCGGCAAGATAACTGCAGGAGTAATTAAGGTCAAATGAAGTTGTTACCGTTAAAAATCAATAATCAACAAACAAATTGTTGGAGTATTTTAACAAAAAAATTCTCTTTTAAAGATTGATTTTGAGAAAACATTGAAGTTTTGAGTAAAACCATAAAGTGCTTTAGTCCCACATTGCTTGAAAATGGAAAGTGGAAAAATTTCTTACATACTTAAACTTTTGGAAAGTTTTTGTCCCACATTGATTATTGTAAAGAACTTTAAGGAGTATATAAAGTGACACTCCTTGACCTTTAAGTAAGATGCGCTTGAGTTTAAGACTCGCACGCGCAAGGGGGGAAGGACAAGTGGGGGAGATACGATCTGGCCTCCCCAGAATTCTTATGGGACTATAGTGATACCATATATATACAGCAAAATATAGCTGTTGGGCAACAGTCATATTATTCATTACCATCCAACAGTCATGTTTTTATTGCAGCATTTTATTTCTGAAATGAATTTCGGATTTATTTCTTTGTAACAGCTTTTCAACAGCTATTTTTCTTCACCTATAAAAGGAGATATCTTCCTCACTTTTCAACACACAACTCTCAAACTCTCTTTTCTGATTTCTAAACACTTAGACTGGTGGGCATTTTGGTAAGGTATCGAGTGAAGCTTCTGCTTCATTCGTTTGTGCAGAATTACGAGTGAAGCAACAGTGAAAGCTGGGCTGTTGTATCCCGGAGGCGACGCGTTAATAACCTTGCTGCACCGGTGGTAATTCTCCGAAGGGGCGCGAATCGTCTTAAGAGAGCGACCTAGTCCGCGCCTCAGCCAGCTGTTTTATATTATATTTTTGGAGTTGTTCTTGCCTGGTTCTTGCAACAATTCCAACACAAACAATCATCAGAGAACACAAATGGTGCAGCACCACATGAGGCAAAAGTGTGCATCAAGCTAATCTGGCAATGTCCAAACAGATTCATCTTGTATTGGTTCTTCTTCACTAAATCCTCACTTTCATGGCAATTGATGATGTGCTGTAAACTTGAATTTCCACAAACGTTGGATGTTATTGACTGCATTTCAGCTTGAGAACCAGATTTTTTTTTTTGTCCTTCCATGTGGATGGACGTGCAACAACGTTATTCAGCACAGTCCAAAGAAACGACGCGCTACCAAGAAAGAAACAGAAGTTGATGATACTGAAGCCAAGAAGATATCTCTTGGGAAGGCGGCACTAAGACAAGGTAATCTCACCAAAAATAACGACTAAGGCAACAGGACAAGGATAACAAAAGACATAGAAGAAGATCATATAAACAGAAAGCAAATGGACAGCATCTGAAGCTTCGGCAACTAAGCCATGCCACAACGACAAACCTACCTATATAAGTGCTCTCAAAGTTGGAATAAAAAGTACTAGTAATATCCAAAAAGCAGCAGAGCAAAAATGGGAAAACCACATGTTTTAGCTATACCTTATCCAGCACAAGGTCATGTAATTCCGCTTATGGAACTAATGCAATGCTTAGCCAAGCAGGGTTTCAGAATCACATTTGTAAACACTGACTTCAATCACAAGCGGGTCATAAATGCATTGTCAGAGGAAGATAATGCAGGAGAAATTATACATCTTGTTTCGATCCCAGACGGGTTAGATCCCTCAGAGGATAGGAAAGAACTCGGGATATTATCGGAAGCAATCTTCCGTGTCATGCCCGAGAAGCTGCAGGAGCTCATAGAGAAAACTAATGCAGCAGATGACATGACAATCACCTGTATCATTGCTGATGCTGGCATGGGGTGGGCCGTGGAAGTTGCTAGAAAGATGGGAATTAAAAGAGCAGTCTTTTGTCCTGCATCAGCTTCAGTGTATGCCACATGTTTCAGTGTTCCGAAGCTGATCGATGATGGAATCATAAACAACAACGGTGAGACCTGGTATCAATACCTTTTTTTTCTCAGAATCCAATGCCACACCAAGTACTCTTTAGCCCACAGCTCCAATAGAAAAACCATTAACAAACTAATCGTATTACGAATTGATTACCAGCAACAATTTAGATTATCTATGCGGGAACCTTTTTGCAGGTACTCCAATAAAGAACCAGATGATTCAGCTTTCACCAACTATGCCTCCGATGAACACTGCGCAATTTGGGTGGGCCTGCATTGGCGACTTGACCACACAGAAACAAATATTCGATCTTACAGTAAAATGTAACGAGTTTATCACCTTGGCCGACTGGATAGTTTCCAGTTCAGCTTATGAGCTGGAGTCAGCAGCATTTACCTTATTTCCAAATATCTTACCAATAGGCCCGCTTTTAGCAAGCAACCGGCTTGGAAAGCAGTCAGGCTACTTCTGGCCAGAAGACACGACTTGCCTCTCATGGCTTGATCAGCAGCCACCTTGCTCGGTCATCTATGTTGCATTTGGGAGCTTCACAGTTTTTTACCAGACTCAGTTCCAAGAATTGGCTCTAGGTCTTGAACTCACCAAAAGGCCATTCCTGTGGGTGGTGCGGCCAGATATAACTGTTGAGTTGGACGATTCTTACCCAGAAGGATTTGAAGACAGAGTAAGCATTCGTGGGAGAATGGTCGGTTGGGCGCCTCAACAGAAAGTCCTAAGTCATCCTTCTGTGGCTTGCTTCTTGAGCCACTGTGGTTGGAACTCTACCATGGAAGGTGTAGGCAATGGAGTTCCTTTCCTGTGCTGGCCTTACTTTGCAGATCAGTTCCTTAACCAGAGCTACATTTGTGATGTGTGGAATGTTGGGTTAGGGTTAGACAAAGACGAAAGAGGTATCATCACACGGGGTGAGATTAACAATAAGGTGGAGCAGCTCCTAGATGACAAAACATTCAAAGCAAGGGCCTTGCATCTTAAAGAAAAGGTCTTGAACAACGTCAGAGAAGGTGGGCGCTCTCACAAGAATTTCAGTAATTTCATTGAATGGATGAAGTGAAGTAGATGTTATCATGTAGAGAGACTTTAGTACATACAGAACAAGGTTAGAAATTCCAAAAAGACATTGCCAAAGAAACCACTACATGGAGGAATGACACTGGAGCATAAACATCTTAGGGTACCTTCCGGATAGCAATTCCCAAAGACTTTTTCGGATACTAATTTAGGTCCTCTTTGTAAGAAAGAAATTGCATGTGCTTCAGGTTTTCTGAGCCGTACTTGTAGTAGTTTGATCCACAATTGCTAATGAATAGACATTTTTTCTAATCTCTTTATGGTAGTCTTAAAGACAAGACTTTCAATATCTCAGATAGTAGAGTGGCTGAACAAACTAAACTCAAAGGCTTGAAGCCCTTCAGAAAGTATACCTAGTTTTAAGTGATCCATAAAGTTAATTCTGTGGTAAATGATAACTGGCTATATCAGTTGCAGTTGAATCTTCAACTCTGTTCATTTGAAAGCTCCACAGCCTAGCTGAATTTGGTCTCTTCCCAATCTACATCTGCCCTGTACAGACTTAGTTATAATCCAACACAGATGAAGTTGTTACAGTTCTTGATTGTTTCCTTTAGATCAGAAATGTCTAGTTTTTGAGCCCCACCTGAAGTTTTTAAAAAGAGAAAAGGCTCCTGTAAGTTTTGGGGATCAAAACTTCATATTTTTAGTCTCAGCTTCTTAATATTTGATTTATTGTTGAGGTTCTCTATCAACTGTGCTAGATTTGAAATCTAATTTTTCCAATAAATTATCGAGGGAACCTCCTATCCCAACATAAGAAACAAGCCAGAGACAAGAATAAGGCAATAATTGATTACAACAAAATGCTTTAAACAAAAAGATCTTATGACAGATGAACATAATAGGAGATTTAGAAAGGACCAAGAAGAAAGAAAGATTCCCAACTTCAAGACAAAAAAACCGTAAAGCTATTGGACAACACAATGAGCATATGCAGCTCAACAGTGCGCTGGTGACTGATATAACTGACGTGAAAATGGAGCTCAAGCCATTTGAATATAGCAGAGTGAAGTGAAGATCAAGAGAACAAAAATGGGCAACCCACATGTTTTGGTAATACCTTATCCAGCCCAAGGACATGTACTTCCTCTGATGGAGCTAGCACAATGCTTAGCCAAGCATGGCTTCAAAATCACATTTGTCAATACAGAAGATACACACAAGCGTGTCGTGGATGCTTTGGAAGGGAAGGACACTTTAGGCGGTCAATTTTCTCTAGTTTCAATTTCGGATGGTTTGGAACCAGGGGAAAGGCATGTGCCTGGGAAATTAAGTGCGGCAATCTTCCGAGTCATGCCTGGGAAAATTGAAGAGCTTATACAAGAGACCGCCAATAAGTCAGAGGATGATAAGATCACTTGCATAATTGCTGATCAGAGTTTTGGGTGGGCAATGGAAGTTGGTGTAAAGATGGGTATTCAGAGAGTAGCCTTTCACCCTGCTGCAGCAGCGATATTGGCCTTGGGATTTAGCATCCCGAAGCTAATTGATGACGGCATAATCAACGACGATGGTAAGTCTCTTCGCCAACAGATTTTGATTTTTCTACTAAACATAAAGCATATGGAGAGGTTATAGTTCTATGTCCATAACTAAAAGTGTTTAGGTTCAAATTTCACTCCTAAAAGAACCAGAGTTTACTCTCAGAAACTTATAATACAATCAAGAAAAGAATTGATTCCTCTCACGGATTAACCAGTTCAATTAGTATCTGCAGGTGACAATGATTTAAGAATACCGAAAAGAACAAACAAAAAACTAAGCAAGAAATTACATCACGTACTAGTATTGAAATCCTACTGTATGAAGGGAAGAGAGCAACAGAGGCAGCTTTATTTATAATCAGTTGAAATATGCATTGCAGGAACTCCAACCAAGAACCAGACGATTCAGTTGTCACCAAACATGCCTGCCATAAACACCAGAAACTTTGTGTGGACCCGTCTTGGTACTTCTGCCATGCAGAAATTCATTTTTGATGTGATGGTGAAAAACAACAAAGCAGTGAAATTGGCAGACTGGCTAATTTGCAACTCGACTTACGACCTTGAGCCAGGAGCATTCACCATAGCTCCAGAGATCACTCCTATTGGCCCACTTCTGGCAAGGAATCGCCTTGGGAATTCAGCCGGACACTTCTGGCCAGAAGACCCAAGTTGCCTGAAATGGCTTGATCAGCAGCCAGCCTGCTCAGTCATTTATGTCGCATTTGGAAGCTTGACAGTTCTTAACCAATCGCAATTTGAAGAATTAGCTCTGGGGCTTGAGCTCACCAACAGGCCGTTCCTTTGGGTTGTGAGGCCAGAAATGAATGGCCAAGATCGTACTTACCCAGAAGGATTCTTAGAGAGAGTAGAACAACGTGCCCAGACGGTGAGTTGGGCACCTCAGCAGAAGGTTCTAAGCCATCCCTCTGTTGCTTGCTTTTTTAGTCATTGCGGTTGGAACTCTTCAATTGAAGGCGTAAGCAATGGAGTCCCCATATTGAGCTGGCCTTATTTTGTTGATCAGTTTATTAATGAGACCTACATTTGTGACGTTTGGAAGGTAGGATTGGGATTTGAAAAGGACGAAAAGGGGATAATTGCGCGAGCAGAAATTAGAAACAAGGTGGAGCAGCTGCTTGGCAACAATGTATTCAGAGAAAGAGCTTTGCAGCTCAAAGAAACAGTAATGACTGGTATAAGCATAGGAGGTAGCTCCAACAAGAATTTCACCAAGTTCATTGAGTGGTTGAAAGCATAGACATTATCGTCTTTGCTATCTCTAGAAGTTGGAGTGGTGGAGCTGTATATCTCGCTGACCACATACCAAAACTGGTTAATAGTTTGTGGTCTAATAACTTCAGACTGAAGCTGCTCTCATCCGGTGGAATCGGCTCTTCCTTTTTTCCCCATCCCCCCCTCCCTCCGCCCCAACATATCACCCATGCACACCCTCCCTTTTCTTTAATTTCTTCCCTCAAAGGAGAACAGTTGCGTTCTATTTTCACCTGATTTCATATGCAAGTGCCTCAGCGACCACTTTTCTAAGCTTCCTGCACAAACTACAATCCCAGTTCAGCAAATCCCAGATACTTCCACAGAGTTCTCAAAACATATGCCCTAATACACCCAAGTGTGCCATTTTGAAAACCTTGAGCTTGTTTCCTCACCGCTGTTACTCCCCCATTTTGAAATTCTACTGAAATAAACTCCGTTGTGTTCAAGTAGTACCTACTGTGGAGCCTTTGAATCAAGACAATTCTCACCAAATTTATCTTACTTTCCAGTTCCACATGAAAAGACTATATTACGAGCAAAGTGCATACACGCCAGTGTTCGAGTACTATTTACTGTAGGGGATGAGGTATATGCAATAGTCCTGTTAACCACCTCAATTGCAATAGAATATTACGCTGGGATAAGAGCAAGAGAAGCGGCAAAGGTCACTCGACAAACTAATAAAACAAAGGAAATTTAAGATGATGCAACATAACCAAAATACAAGAAGGTCGATGAAACTAAAGCCAAGAGGATATGCCCAAGGAGAGCACTCAGAGCAGAACTAAGACGAGGCAAACATACAGGAAGAGCAAAGAAGGCCCGATACAAAGGACAGAGGTAAAATCTGGACACTAGTAAAAATCGAGAAGAGGAGAATGTAAACTAAAAGCAAACGGACAACACAAGAGTTTCTCAAATTAGCTGTGCGACCAACCAAAGATACCTTCAAGGCTATAAAAATAATAATACAGCGAGCATTTCAGCTAAAATCAGTACTAGCATTTTGAAACAATATTGGCCAGTGTCAATCAGAAAATGATAAAGATGGGCAGGCCACATGTTTTAGCTGTGCCTTATCCAGCCCAAGGTCATGCTATTGCCCTTATGGAACTTTCACGGTGCTTAGTGATAGGAGGTTTCAAAGTAACATTTGGCAAATATTTGGGAGGCACGCCGGATATCGTCACTAATTGCCGAACATTTTTTCACGACCTTATAGAAAGAATCAAATTAAGATGTGCCAGTTGGCAAGGATGTCTACTAAATAAAGCCAGCCACGCTACTCTTATCTCATCGATCCTGACCTCCACTCTGACATACCACATGCAGGTTTGTCTTTTTCCAAAATATGTGTGTAAGAAATTGAAAACAATTATTGGCAAATTTTGGTGGTCCGGAAACGAGAACAGGCAAGGCGTGCATTGACTCAATTGGCATACACTGTGTGCACCACGTCATATGGGGGGAATTGGATTCAAGGATACTGAGATCTTCAACAAAATACTTCTGGCAAAAACAAGCTGGAGACTGTGGACAGAACCGGACACCTTGATTGCCAGAATCCTTCTAGGAAAATATTGTCATCGGATGAAATTCCTGCTTAGTCCGGATCATGAAAATTTTTCTTGGGGTTGGCGGAGTATTGTGGCAGGACGTCTGGTCATTAAAACTGGGCTGCGCTGGCAGGTAGGTACGGGATCACAAATTTTCATATGGCAGGATGACTGGATTCCCAACTTTATTGGGAAGCCAATCCTTATAACTCCACACCTTCCTCATCCTCCGGACAGAGTACAACAACTTATAAGACATGGATCCTGGGACGAGGACCTACTGCAACAACTTTTTTCAACAAGCGTTGTCCAAAAAAATTAAAGCTATCCACTTATCTCCTCATACAATCGGTGATCAACAAGTTTGGAAGCATACACCATCTGGGATTTATTCTATTAAATCTGCCTATCTCATGCTGTTCCAGCAAGAAACAGAAAAACTCATGGCGGAAGGATGAATTCAAGGAAACGGATTAGTGGATGGTAAAACCTGGCTCAAAATCTGGTCTTTGCCTATTCCACCCAAAATTTGCTTCCTCATCTGGCAAATACTATGGAACCGACTACCAATCCAACTTAAATTGCATCATTTCAAAATTACCCCATCAAATCTTTGCCCTTTATGCTTAAATGAGCCGGAAACTTTAGATCACCTGTTTCTTTCCTGCCCCAAACTTAAACCTGTGTGGTTTGGAGGACCTTCAGGCATAAAATCTGACGTTATTACCTCACCCTTTCGGGAATGGCTTATTGCATGGCTCTCTAACACCAAATATAAAATCACTTATTTAAACCAAACTATTTTTATTGTCACAACAATTTGGGATATTTGGATTCATATAAACAAATATATTTTTCAGTTAGAACCTTTCATTCCTAGCTAGTTGTGTAATCCAATCTATAGGTTCTCTTTCAACAAATATACAAGCCCTCATTTCTAAAAAAACCTGATACACCCCTGCCTATTAGATAGTCATGTGCGCTTGACCCACCTTTTCTGGTACACCAAACTACACACGAGTGCAGTTGCCGGTGTTGAACCTGATGTCCAACCCAAAAGCATGCTCAAGAGTAGGAGGAGCCCACTAGGTATAAGAACCAATCCCAAACCCCATGTATTGTCGATGTGGGACTTGACACCCGCCCTCACGCGAAGCGTGGGAATAAGAGGTGTTCCTCTTGAATAAAAGGTGGTCTCATTGGATCGAATGGGGCGGCAGAGAGCCTAACTCTGATACCATGTTGAACTTGGTGTCCAACCCAAAAGCATGCTCAAGAGTAGAAGGAGCCCACCAGGTATAAGAACCAATCCCAAACCCCATGTATTGTCGATGTGGGACTTGACAGCCGGAATAAAAGGCTAGTGACCATTTGTTTGGCTGTTTGTTTTGATAAGGAGCTACTCAAAGCCGGACTTGGCATCAGTTGCCTAACTCAAGGGAATCATAGATATGGGTCAGCTGCTATCTCGTTTATGGCATCTGACGAAATGACTGCTTATGCAAAGGCGCTACTAACAGTATTATGTTGGGCACATAAGAAGAATTTACTGCATACTAAGGTTGTTACTTATTCAAAATTTTTACTCTCACAAATGACCAACTTTGAAGACATCGCTGATACAGTGGCACCGATTCTGTATGATATCTATTATATTACTACCGATATGCACTACTTTAGTATTAGCAGGACTGGTGGACTGACATGAAGGAGGTCAGATCATTAGCAACTTTTGCATGTCTTGCCCGCATCGCCGTATATCAGGACTTTGTCAATGAGTTTTGCTAAAATGTGATCTGACTATTCTATTTTGTGTAAAATATTTGTTATGTTGTACTTTGGCTTTTGCACGATCTTACTGTTGGATGTTTGACTCTTATGTAAAGTCACGATGACTTGATATGGGAAATCACTGTAACCTCTTGAAAATTTCAATGCAATTCTCTATTTCTATCCCAAAAAAAAAAAAAAAAAGAAGTAACATTTGCAAACACAGATTTCAATCACAAGTGTGTAATAAGTGCGTTGTCCAAGAAAGATAAATTAGGGGATATGATGTGTCTTGTTTCAGTTCCGGATGGGTTATAACTCTAGGAAGACAGGAATGAACTGGGTAAACTATCAGAAGCAATCTTCCGAGTCATGCCTGGAAGGCTGGAGGAGCTCATAGAAAAGATTAATGGTACAGACAACGAGAACATCAGCTGCATTGTTGCTGACGATAGCATGGCATGGGCCTTCAAAGTTGCGGAGAAGATGGGAATTAAGCGAGCTGTATTCTGGCCTGCAGCAGCTGCAATGCTGGCTGTAATTTCCAGCGTCCCGAAGCTGATTGATGATGGAATCATAAACAACAACCGTGAGAGTTGAGACCTCAAAGTGGCTTACTTTTTGACTCTACTTAGTTAGTTGATATGTACGGATTCAGCTCACAAAAGTGTGGAAACTTCTACTCCAGGGACTCCGATAAAGAAGCAGATGATCCGGCAGTCACCAACTATGCCCGCCATGAACACAGCAAACATAGAGTGGAATTGCATCGGAGACTTGGCCACGCAGAAACAAATTTTTTATGTTGTAGTACAAGCTCTCAAATTCGTTAACTCTGCAGATTGGATAATATGCAACACGGCTTATGACTTGGAGTCTGCAACATTTACCTTGTTTCCAGAGATTTTGCCTGTAGGTCCACTCACAGCAAGCAACCGGCTTGGAAGGCAGTCAGGCTACTTCTGGCCAGAGGACTCGACTGGCCTATCATGGCTGGATCAACAGCGGGCTCGCTTAGTCACGTATGCTGCATTTGGGAGCTTCACAGTTTTTTACCAAACTCAGTTCCAGGTATTATCTCTAGGACTTCTGTTCGAGAAAATATTTGATGGGCTGTATAGCACCACGTCATCAGCATATGCAGTGTTAGACTACCAATAATACTGTGCCAGCTAAGCAATATTACTGGAACTCTACGATCGAAGTTGTAAGCAAAGGCATCCTTTTTCCTGTGCTGGCCTTATTTTGTGGATCAATTCCTTAACTAGAGCTACGTTTGTGATGTGTGGATTGTCTGGTTAGGGTTAGAAAAAGACAACAGAGGTATCATCCCACAAGGAGAAATCAAGAATAAGGTGGAGCAGCTTTTCGGCAATGAAACCATCAAAGTAAGGGCCCTGGATATTGACGAAAGGGCTCTGGTGAATATCAAAGGAGTTGGCTGCTCTTAAAAACTTGGGTTAATTACACTTATGTCCCTGAAGTTTGGGTAAAATTACACGCGTGTCCATAAGTTTGAAAAATAAGTACTATGTCCTTTGACCTAACGGAATACGCATATACATAACGGAATGGTCAAAATGACCATATTGCCCACGATTTGAAAGGTTAATTATTTACCATGCCATTCCACCACTCCACTTCATAAACCCACTTACCCATTTTCTTCTTCTTCCTTTCTATTCTCTGCCCACTGACCAGAGACTCACACTCACACACAGAGCAACCCCTCCTTCCACCCCTCCCCACACCTTCCTCACAAACGCACACATACACACCCAACAACAGAGTAGTAGTGCTACTACTCAGTTTCCCTTCTCCTTTTCCATGCGCACAGCCCACACAAAGCAGCAGTGCTGCTACTCTCTTCCCTTCTCTTTCTTTTTCCTTTCCTTAAACCCACTTCACACACCTCATTTTTGCACACACCCACATACACAATAACACCCACAAGCACAGACCCATATACCCATCTTCTTCCGTACACCCCGGTGCACAGTCCTCTTCTCAGCATAAGTTCACACAGAAAACCCACTTGTTACACCAACTTTACACACACCTAGTCACACACTACACACATACACCTAGCCACTCACTATACCCACATTTTCACACACAATTCCCTCACAGTTGGGCACTAAACACACAAAACCCACACTGCCTCACGGTAGTGCCGTGCCTTCTCCCTTTGACCATTTCTCACGTAAGCACACACTAGACCACAATGCTCACAGATTCGATCCACACACACAAAGTTACCAACCGAACCACTGTACTCACCATATTAATACACACACTAGGACACATACTACTACACACGCTACTTCAACCTCCGTAGCACACACTCTCTTATACTCTAAGACACATGCACAAACTAAATACAAAACACAACACCCACCCAAAACACACACTGCGGCGGTCGACGGAGACGATGCGGGTGTCGCCGCTGACGTAGCAGAGGGTGTTCGGGCGCGGGACGATCTGGCCGCCATAGCTACACATCAGGCGGAGCTTGGCGGTGGGTAGGGGCGGCATTGGATCGGAGTGGGTGGTG
This sequence comes from Escallonia rubra, assembly GCA_033065855.1. Lineage (NCBI taxonomy): Eukaryota > Viridiplantae > Streptophyta > Magnoliopsida > Escalloniales > Escalloniaceae > Escallonia > Escallonia rubra. The sequence goes on along the minus strand of JAVXUO010000695.1, from coordinate 83,331 downwards.
ACGGGGGCGGTGGGGGTGGATGATGACGGAGTAGGTGGTGGTGCGTCCATGGGGGACAAGATCTGGGATTGCGCCGTTTGTAGAGGGGAAGGAACAGTGGGCACGACAGCGTGGTTTTGTAAGGGGATTTGGTGTTAATTAGCCAACCAGTTTGGTGAGGGATGAACTATCACGGTACCGCCGGATCTGTGAGATGAACGTCGGGGTTTATGTCGGTGACACAGCTGCTACAGAAGCCGGCGTGGTGGTGGAACGGTGGGCCGTGGGGGCAGCGATGTGGTGGTGGGACGGTGGGGATAGCAGCTTGGTGGTGAAACGGTGGGGGAGACGGCGTGGTTGCCGGAGAAGAAGAGAGAACTTCACCTGTTGGAAGAAAGAGATAAGGGGAAGAGAGACCAAGCTCGTGAAAGAGAAAATGAGAGAAGAGAGGTAACAGGGGTAGGATTGCCATATTTTGAAAATACACATTGATGACATCACAAAAATACAATTTTTGGACGGATACCTAACGGATGGACATAAGTGTTACCTTTTTAACGTTTGTGGACACGGTTTGTTACATTTTGAAAGTTAGTGTCCTTGACTGTAATTTCACCCAAACCTCAGGGACATAAGTGTAATTAACCCTAAAAACTTTAGCAACTTCTAGGGATGGACCAGTTCTCATACAACGTTATTTCATGTTGCCATTGGAATGGCACCTCCAAAATGACTTCCCACAGTGTTTCTCACCATTTTCAAGTCATCTGAGTTTTATTTTGGTCTACTTCTCAACATCTTCTTCAACTTTTTTGGACAATGGTCTATGCTTTATTGTTTCAGCTTTCTCATTGTATTTCCACCTCTCTTTTCCGATTGTTTTCTATCTTAACATTCAGAAGTTGTGAAGATGGAAAAAAAGAGAAACTGTACATTCCAAACATCCTCTTAGTCTCATTCAACCAAAGTTTGATTTAAGATTGTAATTTGAGCAAAAGACAGCGACTGTTAAAGCACAATAGGTCCACCATCATTACAATCAGCGATGCCATAATAGTTCTAAATTTCTGTAAAAGAGGAGAGGTAGATGGTATTCACTGGTTAAGGCGATAAGTGTAGAGACACGGGATACCTTAAAAATGTAGCTCTGGTTGAGGAACTTATAATGTATGGCCAGCAGGAGAAAGGGATGCCATTCCTTCCATGGTAGAGTTCAAGTCACAGCAGGAGAAAGGGCTTTGAAGAGTAGGCATTAGTGGACGAATGCTCGGTTGGGTGCCCCTGCAGAAGGTCCTAAGCCATTTTTCTTTGGTCTGCTTCTTGACCCACTGTGGCTTGAACTCTACCATGGAGGGTGTAAGACTAAGCAATGGCATCCCTTTCCCCGGCTGGCCATACATTATAAGTTCCTCAGCCGGAGCTACATTTGTAAGGTGAGGAATGTTGGTTAGGGTTTAAAAAAAACAACGGAGGGATCGAGAATAATGTGGAGCAACTCGTTGGTGACGAAACCTCTAAAGTAAGGGCCGTGGATCTTACAAAATGACCCTGATGAACATTGAAAAAGGTGGCTGCTCTCACAAAATTTCAGAACCTTCTGAGTGGATCAAGTGAAAAAGATGTTTATTGTGTAAGCAGGCTTTTAAGGATGCTCTATGATATTTGTAACACAATCAAGATAGAACATGATACCGCTCCTACGTTAACCCAAGACAATCACGAAACAAGCTCCAAAATTAGAAACTGAGATTTTCCAGCAAAATAGGTTAAAACACAAATCCAAACAAGAAGTTACATCATGAGGAGACTAATATAGGAAGAGAGAAATAAGGGCAGCTTTATCTATAATCAGTTGAACTACACAATGCAGGAACTCCAACAAAAAAAAAACTGATTAGTCAGTTGTTGCCAACATGCCTGCCATGAACACAGGGAACTTACTGCTGGCTCCTCTTAGTAGCCTGGCCATGCAAAAAGTCATGCATGATGTAAGAGCAGCTTCAGTCTACAACTTATGAGACCACATTCACCTGACTATAGATGCTAGTGTATCAGCAACCACTTCTTCGTGACAGATTGGACTCGATGGTATAAATGTCATTGACATTAACCATCCTCCAGGAGCAGAGTTCTCAGATCATATACCCTTTATTTAATGCCCTACAGAGTGTTATTTTTAGAACCTTGAGCGTGTTTCCTCGCCATTGTTCTTCCCCAATTTCAATGTTCTACTTTCAGATTGTTACACTCCGTAGTGTTGAAGTCCTATTGCAGGTCCAGCCTTTTAGTTCAGAAAAACTTAACTTCATATCATACCTTCCAGTTCCTCGTCGCTAGCGAAGTGCATAGACCCTCAATCTCCCTGGACACCCACTTTGTTTATCCATGAATATAGCAAGAGAACACATACTAAAGTTAAACTACACTCTTGTTTCAATGATGTGCTCTAGGACTGACAGATGTCATATCACAAGATCATTCACACTAAAAGATTAAGACTGTCTAAGCTTAACATCTATATTCGTATATTACAGACAAATAGTCCTAAAAACCATCTCAACTGCAAAAGTATTGTAAATGGGACGAGAGCAGATGCAGGAAAAGCTGCACAAGTAACTTGCAATACCTCCACAGAAATATGTGATTCTGTTTTCTATTAACAAACTTGCAAAAACCTGTATAATTAACTAAGAAGAAACATAACGAAAAAACAACAAAGGTCGATGAAACTAAAGCCAACAAGATATGCCCAAGGAGAGCAAAACTAAGACAAGGGAAACATACCAGAACAGGGAAAAGGCCTGTTATAAAGGACAGATTAAAAGCAGACATGAACAAAATGTTAGAGAAGAGGATAATGTAAACTAAAAGCAGATGGACAACACTAAGCTTCGGCAACTCAGCTCGCAACCAACCAAAAATACCTTCAAGGCTATAATAGTGCAATGAGCATTAAGCTTAAATCAATACTAGCATTTTGAAACATAATCTGCAAGAGTCACTTGTTAAAATTAAGATGGGCAAGCCACATGTTCTAGCTATACCTTATCCAGCACAAGGCCATGTAATTCCTCTTATGGAACTATCGCAGTGCTTGGTGCTAGAGGGGTTCAAAGTTACATTTGTAAATACAGATTTCAATCACAAGCGTGTCATGAATGCGCTGTCCGAGAAAGATAATGTGGGAGACATGATGCGTCTTGTTTCCATCCCTGACGGGTTAGAACCCTGGGAAGACAGGAATGAACTGGGTAAATTATCGGAAGCAATCTCCCAAGTCATGCCAGGGAAACTGGAGGAGCTCATAGAAACAATTAATGGTACACAAGACGACAAAATCACCTGTGTGATTGCTGATGATACCATGGCATGGGCCATCAAAGTTGCAGAGAAGATGGGGATTAAGCGAGCTGCTTTCTGGCCTGCATCAGCTGCACTGTTGGCCACAATCTTGAGCGTCCCGAAGCTGATTGATGATGAAATAATAAACAACAATGGTGAGATTAATCGAATTGTTTCTATTGGCTATCCTTAACAGATAAGACTACAAAATATGCAGATTTAGCTTAGAGAATCTATACTCTTTGTGGAAACTTCTATTGCAGGGACTCCCACAAAGAAGCAGATGATTTGGCTGTCACCATCTATGCCTGCCATGAACACAGCAAACTTTGCATGGGCTTGCATTGGGGACTTGACCACACAGAGACAACTTTTTGATGTTACAGTACAAGCTAGTGAGTTGATTAAGTTGGCAGACTTGATAATATGCAACACATCTTGTTCCTTGGAGTCTGCTACGTTGACCTTATTTCCAAGGATCTTACCCATAGGCCCACTGTTGGCAAGCAACCGGCTTGGAAATCAATCAGGCTACTTCTGGCCAGAAGACTCAACTTGTCTCTCATGGCTGGATCAACAGCCAGCCCGCTCGGTCGTCTATGTTGCATTTGGGAGCTTCACTGTTTTTGACCAAACTCAGTTTCAAGAATTGGCTCTAGGACTTGAACTCACAAATAGGCCATTCCTGTGGGTGGTGCGTCCAGATGTAACGGTCAAGACGGAAGACGCATACCCTGAGGGTTTCAAAGAGAGAGTAGGCAGTCGTGGACAAATGGTTGGTTGGGCTCCGCAGCAGAAGGTACTAAGCCATCCTTCTGTGGCCTGCTTCTTGACCCACTGTGGCTGGAACTCTACCATTGAAGGTGTAAGCCATGGCATCCCTTTCCTGTGCTGGCCTTACTTTGGAGATCAGTTCCTTAACCAGAGCTACATTTGTGATGAGTGGAAGGTTGGATTAGGGTTTGATAAAGACAAGAGAGGTATCATCCAACAAGGCGAAATCAAGAATAAGGTGGAGCAGCTCCTCGGGGACAATATGTTTAAGGTAAGGGCCTTGGATCTTAAGGAGAAGGCCCTAATTAATCTCAAAGAAGGTGGCTGCTCTCACAAGAATCTCATCAACTTCTGTGAATGGGTGAAGTAAAAAGACGTTCCTACATAAGGCAAAATGCTCATATCACGAAAAAATAGAAACCAAGTGAAAGTACCGAAGCATAAAAAGTAATTTCAGGGTGCTTTGGAATGGCAATTCCTTCTATCATTTCCAAGTTATTCCATTTGACTTAGGACTATCTCTACAGTTTTCGTCTTCAACTTCTTCGACTATGGTGTATACTATGTTGTTTTAGGTATCTCATTCTAATTTCACCTTTATTTTCTCATGGTTTTCTCTCTTAGCATCCAAAACTTGTTTATAGGCTGGAAAAGCTGTTTTCCGAAACATCCACTCGCATCTTCAACCAAAGTTTTGACTTCAGTAATAATTAAGAACAAAAGACGGAAGCAGTGGCCGTTATAATGACTATTTCAAGCAGAATGCAATTTTTTTAAATTTCTGGAAGTGACGAAAGGTTGATAGTGCTTGCCATACATCGGTGCAACTTGGAACTAAGGAAGTTCAATATTCCAATTTCCATCTAAGTGACACCCAAAACACTTTTGCAAATGGAACCAAAAGAATAAACTCAGAGGAAATTTCCTAAAATGCCCATAAAGATGGAAAAATACATGACAAGGAGTGGAATAAGCAGCAACTATTTAAGCAGACAATACAGCAAGGAAGGCAGTAGCAAACACTAACGTAATGCTATATTCATGACCAGTTCACGGAGTAAGATGAAAACCTCCATTGCTTGATTGTGACATCTTTGTTCCAGCAGACTTGTCTTCAGTTTTCAGTCTCTTGGTCAAGAAGAATGCTACATGGCAAGCATGACATAAGCAGCCATCCTTCTGCTCTTCTTTCCAAAATTTAGTGCTTTGGATTGTAGCACTGCACCATCTCTGTGTTTCCAGCAGAAGTTAATGAAACCACTGATAAACCATTTGGCACGCATCCAAAAACTGACCTGCGGGAGAGATACTGTCAGACGACCACCCACTAGCCAACAGATAGTCTTTTTGCATGTCTGTACTATATTGCTTGCATCTTTAACTTGCTTCATTTTAGTTAAACCCATTTTCCTGGATTCCTATTATGCTTTAGCCTCATTCCATTTGGTAGTTTGTACGTCACTAAGAATCTCTACGTAGAAAACATCAGTAAGATGGAAGAAATAAGGACAAATCCGATGGAAGTGTGTGGCAACAATGAAAACCAAGCAATATCCAGAGGAGGCCCAAGGATAAAAGGAGAGGGATTAGAAAAAACCAGAGGTTGATGGAATTCAAGCCAAGAAGGTATCCCCAAGAATAATGGAGTAGTACTAAGACAAGCCATTAAAGGACAGATGGCTTGGACTTGAAAGAAAATGACAGAGAAGAAAGGTCTGCACATTAAGAGCATCCAAGAACACCCAGAACTTTGCCAGCTCAGCCATGCCACCAAACAAAGCTACCTATACAAGTGATATGTAAGTTGAGCTTAAAATATACAAGCAATATCAAAACAATAAAGATGGGAAACCCACAAGTTGTAGCTATCCCTGTCCAGCACAAGGTCATCTAATTCCTGTGATGGAGCTGATGCAACGCATACTCAAGCAGAGTCTCAAAGTCACATGTGTAAACATTGACTTCAATCACAAGGGGGGTCATGTATGCACCGTCAGATAAGGATGATTTAAATCTGATACATTTGGTTTCAATTCCAGATGGATTGGAACCCTTGGCGGATAGGAATGTACAGGGGAAATTATCAGAAGCAATCTTCCGAATCATGCCAGGGAAGCTGGAGCCGGAGGAACTCGTAGAAAAGATTAACAGAACAGAGAACGACAAGATCACCTGCGTTATGCTGATGAGAGTATGGGATGGGCCCTGAAACTTGCGGAAAACTTAGGATCAAGCGAGCAGCCTTCTAGCCAGCAGCTGCTTCACAGTTGGCCGGGATGTTCAGCATTCCAAAGCTGATTGATAACAGAATCATAAACAATGGTCAGACCTCTATACGGTTCAATAAAACAGACGTACAACCTTGAGTAGTCATATTATATACTGCTGCAACTAGTTAATGATATAGCTATTGTCTGTTGAGGTCATATTTTGCTGAAAATGTTTACTGTCACAAAGAATCAGATGATTCAGCTATCACCAACTATGCCCTCCATGAGCACTGCCAATTTTGTGTAGGCCTGCATTGGTAACGTGATTACCCGCAAACCAATTTGCTAAATAGGGAGAATTGGTAATATGCAACTCAGTTTATGAGCTGGAGCCTGCAGCATTCAACTTATTACAAATCTCACCCATAGGCCCCACTTTTGGCAAGCAACAGGCTTGACAGCCCAGCTGAATACTTCTAGCCAGAAGATTTAACTTGCCTCAAATGGCTCGACCAACAGCCAGCCTGCTCACTCATTTATGTTGCATTTGGGAGCTTCACAATTTTCGACAGGACTCGGTTCCAAGAATTGGCTCTAGGGCTTGACTCACCAAAAGACCATTCCTATGGGTGGTGAGGCCCATCTAGATGCAGACATAGCTTATCCCAGAGGATTTGAGAACAGAATAGCCAAACGTCGGTTAATGGTTGATCAGGCATTTTAACAAAAAGTCTTAGGCCATCCTTCTGTGGCCTGTTTCTTGACACACTGTGGCTGGAACTCTACCGTCGAAGGTGTAAGCAACGGAATCCCTTCCTCGTGCTGGCCATACTTGAACAGTGATCTCTAACCAGGACCAGGAACCAATTCTAATTTGGATCTGGTTACATAGATGAAAATTCCCACATATTCAGTAAACCTTGCTGAACAAACAAAAGATCCCCAAATCACATGGGGCACCCTGTGGGCCAATGCGTATAAGCTTGGGCTCCTAACAAGTTGCTGGATCGAAGTAGGACATTATCCACGCGCTTTAAAGAAGCTATTTGAAAGCCTTTCTTACAATTGAGTTCGTGGATTGACATAGGTTCCTTAACTAGAGCTACATTTATGATGTCTGAAATGTCGGGTTAGGCTTTGATAAAAAAAACAAAAGAGGCATCACCAGACAAGGAAAAATCACGAATAAGGTGGAGCAGCTGCTTGGCCGCACAACATTTAAAGAAGGGCATTGGATCTTAAAGAAAAGCTGTAAATAGGGTTGCTCTCACAAGAATTTCAGCAACTTCTTTGAATGGATTAAGTAAAGGAGATGGTCATTCTATCTATAGGCCTGATTACATTACCTTTATCGATCTGAAAAGGAGAGACATAAGAAAATTTCACATAGATTTACCTTCCTCGAGTCGGAGTAAACAGCTTTCAACCAAGGATATTCCATTCTCTTCGACCTCCTCACTGCAAGCCTGTATTCTGCCATGTTTCTTAATCTGTTTCGCCTCTTCTTTCACTACTCTTTATAGTTCTGAAGTTGTGGTGTCCGCATTGGCCATGAAACTCCAGTGAGTATTCTGCATAAAGTATAGATGAGGATGATCATACCTTTGGCACAAAATGATTGTACTAGGAGTGCTATTAACAAATTTGAGAGGTCCAATAGGTATTCCCTTGAACTTTTTGATGGATTTATATACACATAACTGGAGAATTGATATATACATGAAACTACATATATACATGAATTATTCCAAACACACCCAGCCAGCTTATTTCAACATTGTTTTCCCTCAGACTACACAAGGGCTGTTATAAAACCACCAACACTAGCAGCAAAACAAAAAAACATAAAATCGGCACTGGCGTAGAGATTATCAGGCTTCTGATCAATAGCTACCACCATCCAAAAATAAAGGTCGTCTTAAAAGATTGGTGCAACCTACTATGCAAGGAGCAAGTTCATTAGGGAAGGAGTCATTGTCTTGGTGGCACTATCTGATATATGACCAACAAATCAGTCTGATCCAACATTCATTCCAGTACAGGGAGTAGACAAGTTTTTTCCTGCTCCATTTTAACTGCCATGCAAAGCAACTGCGGAAAGCAGCAAGGATTACAAAAACAGGAGAAGAGAAGATCAGACATTACCGTGGAAACGATATGGATCCACTATACACATAGCTAAGAAGTTGTTTTTTTCCAGTAGTCTTCAGACTCAATGATGCAGGGCTTCCCCTTGTTAGTTCGCAATCCAGGACCCCTTCAAGGAGGAACAATTAAAGCCAAACACCCAGCAGTTCCGCATGATACAGAATCCACTTCTTGTTAATAAAACAGTAACTGCACTCCGAGACAAACAAAACTCCGCAAAAGTAAAAACTTCCAAGTCATCTAGAAGCTCCGAAAAGGGAAACAAAAGGTCCAGTTCTTACCAAGGATGCCGGCAGTGATGATAGGGCACTCCGAGCGGAACCGACACTGAAAAACTATGAAGCAGTAGACCATATTCAACTACATAATTTAAACAACTTCTGACAAAGATGCTGATTAGCTCTATGCTATCATATGAATTTCGACCATCAGCTTATCAGTTGAGCTTATTGCCATTTGGACCATCACTTGCAGTCAATCAGCCAAAAGTACTAGTGTGATAGCTCTGGCATGAGATGCCAGTTTCTTTTAGCTGTATCAATCAACATTCTCCTGTTCTCTCATTCAGATTTCTTTTTGGAGCTTCAGCCTTTAATAACACTAATGCCAGCAGCTGGTATTGGGGCTTGGCCAATTCGTTTACCCCTTCATGTGGGCAGTGGGCTAAAAATCAATCATACCTGCTTAAGTAGCCAATAAAACCAGACAAATCAATGAAGAACGGTTTCGGTTGGACACCTCAACAAAGGTGCCCACACTAACTCGTCTGTCACCTCAAATTTGTTGGAACTCAACAATAGAAGCCCCCCTGCCCCACCTCTTTTCTCATGTGTTCTTTCTTTTTGTCAGTTTGCCTTAACTGATTACTTCTAATATCATGTTGAGTCGCAGCTAACCCAAAATCCAAACAACATTGAAATCGCCAGGGTAGTATTAAGAAGAACGTGGAATAATTGCGAAGATGAGATAGAGAGGTTTAAAACTCAAGGACGCGGAAAGAGCATCCCTCCAGGAGTAGATCTAATGAAAGATTCCAACAACTTTACCTTTATCAACCAATTAAGTTTCTAATTGAGCTAGCATTTGGTTTCTAAAAAAGTGCACCTTATGGAAGTTCATTTAAGTAATATATTATCTGAAACTAATAAACAAGAATTATCATCCTATTTCAGCATAAGATTATGAAAACCTACATCCATTCATGGGAACCCCTAAAGCCACTAGTTCATGGGAAATCCAATATGAATGTAGGGATTTGGCTATGGCTTGGTAAGCTGTGATTGCACGTAAGGCCCTATACCGTGTAGGTCTCACAAGACTGAAACTTTAGAGCCTTGCATGTGATTTTCTTAAAAATGAATAACCAAGCATGTTAGTAGTATACACATAACTGGAACTTGCTGAAAATCAAGAAAGTTACATATAAAGAACCTAGATGCAACCTCCCAATTTTGATTCAAGTGCCAAGAATGGGACATGCTAATGCTTTGATTACCGAATAAAAGTTTTGGAATTGGAATCACCTAATTTCCCAAATAGAGACTCTAAAGTTGGCTCAAAGTTTAAATCTCCAAAAAAAGGTTTTCAAGCCATAAACATATGTTAAATGCACGTATATACTGGGTCCCAAAGTTTCCCCAGCAATTAACTCCAAGGAATGAAACTCGACTAATTTCTCTAAGTTTTGATGAAGATAGATCACAATATCAAACAATTAGGGTACATGATAGAACATCCTAGACAAAGCAAAAGATCACAGCATGAATTGGTGCTACATGGTACACATGCTCTGCTGAAACAAATTGCTGCAAACATGTACCATGTGCTAATATGTGCTACTGACCAAGAGAAATGGAGTGTCTACACTCTATATTCACACAAGACGAAAAGGTCTATATACTTTACAACCAAACTATTGCACATTACAAGAACTGCAAGAGCAGTGTTCTGCCTAATAAGCAACTATGGTGAACCATACTGGCTCCATTTAACTTTGATAGTGCTACTTCAAGTACCTCAAATTGATATTGATGCACACTGCTTCAGAAACTCTTTAAAGAACGAAATCTTTGTTCCAACGCTTGGAGCGCATTTCGAATGTGTAGGATGGTACATATCATCGGATTATAAGTACGACCCAAAAGCCAATATGAAATCAAAATAGCTCCCAGAAATATTTTGCTACTCTTACCGCCCATGGGAGAACATATGAAAACACATACATGCTGATTATAGTCCAGCATTAAAGGGAATAAGGGATCAAACCCATGTATTAAAGGTCAAAAGTGTACCAAAATAATCTGGAAAAAAGGAATCCTAACCTTCAAAACTGCAACTTACAAGATGGTCTAAGGCATCTCATTTAGTACTAGTACAACAATTCTCTCCTATGTGAAAATATACAAAATACCTAGACGTTACTTGTCGGATTACCTTTTGCTTCGATAGAAGCAGAGTTTTTGGACACTTTATGTGAATTATTGCAATGCAACAGGAAAGAAGCCATACCATCCACTATAATATCTTCCAGTCATACGTGACTGTGGTACCATGAAAAGAAAACTCCTCCCAGACAACTAAATACTCAAAACAAAAGGCCCAAAAGTGGCCTCAGCCAGTGCTGATTCTGAAGGGAAAACGACACTTGATAATACAATAGACCTGGATCCCCCTTCCCCGCCTTAGACGAGGTTCTTGAGGCAGTTTGCAGGATGTGTTACAGCCGATACTTGTAAATTTTGTTCGCCAAATATACACGACGAATCGAAGCAGCAAACATAAGCGGACTTGGCGGTCCTGATTTTCATTTAGGATCAAGCTCTTTGCTTTATCCCCTTTGCTTACACGGCTAATCTATTCTCTGTGTTACCTGTGGAGAGTGCTAAACTGACAATTTGACTCTTACTTTTAATTTTTTGCACAACAACTAAGAGGCTAATTAAGCAAAATTCATCTGAAATCTTTGGCATAAGCATAAGCATGGTGATGTACCGTTGTCATTTCTACTTGGTAGTCAGCAGGGATGGTGCTAATGCTGGTGGTGATGTCTTGGAGCGCCGGTCACGGTGGAGCAGATGAGAAGGAGAGGGAGAGGGAGAGGGAGAAAGGAGGAGCTTTTTATTTTGATTCAAGCGGTGTCGTTTTCAAATGTACAATAGAGGGTAGAGAGTACGTGCGGTAACACAAAGAATTGCTTTGCTCTTGCTTATAAGCTTTATATTGTTTTTGCTAACATAGCTTACGGTTTTAAAAACATGAGATATAATCACGCTAAAACAAATATCGATTTGGCAAAAGTCACATAAGTTATTAAAGAGGTAGAAGTTTCCCTTGTTGACATGAAAGTCTGCTGTTAGAAAACACTTCTCAGGCCAGATATTTATTTACAATTCCGTTAGATCCGTGTTATATGGTATACCATGATCCCATTGCTTATTAGGAGAAAAATCTTGAGCAATCACTAGTTCAAACAATTCCAATGATCCGAACACTATAGACTAAAAGATCTCATGACTTTGGATTACTGATTTTAAACATTTCAAGGTTTTCTCGGTTATTATAATTGCAGAAATTTTACATGCTTGCGCTATTTATCTAATCCACCTTAAGGGTGTTCCAAGGGATAATCTTATTCGCCATAAGGAATGCACGAATCAATAAATAGATGTCTTGCAATGAAATTAACGAAAAACATTGGCAACAACGTGATTTGCTGAGGTAACAACTCTTCCATATATCAACTTTTAATGGTCACTAGAAATGTTTAGCAACCACGTATTAAACATATTTATGGCTGTGATATCTATCATGTGAAATCCTCAGAAACAGAACGATGCTCTCTTCTTCATAATGCCTCTCGCAGCTCTAACATTCATGCCTGCCTGCGCGTGGCTTCAGCTGTAAAATTTATGGCTGTCCCTTCAACAGATGCGGCGCTCGCCACCTCTCCCTCTGTGTGACCGGAATCAGAGCAACACACACACTAGCCATATTCTCTCTCTCTCTCTCACACACACACACACAGCTCGAGTCCTCTATCTTGCGTTGTTCATGCAATATAAATGGAACAATGTCAAACAATCGATCTTCTGCCCAAACCAAAAAACCTGAAACTGTAGAGAAAACCCTCATCGTACCACCGTCAAATCAAGGAAGTAGATAAAAGTCCAAAGGGGATTGACACCTACTAAAATCAAGGAATTGCATAAAATCAAAAGGCCAGCCTACTAAAAATTGACACTTTTTACATCTTAGAGCGACAAATCTGGGGTGTAAAAGAAAAAGTTTAGCGCACTCACAAAAGAAAACGAAACGATGATAAATACGACATGCTGTAATGAACAAATGGAACTTATCAGATGAAAGTATTCCGAGACGACGGAGGATTAGAGTTTATCGTACTTTCATCTCGTTCATTGGTTAGAAGATGCCATTGTTACCATTTCTTTTCAATTTTCCGTACCTGAAATGCCAAGAAGAAGGAATAGAAGGCAAGAAAGTACGGGAAAATTTGAACTACTACTCCACAACGCACTTCATTGAAAATCTAAAGACTAGCCAAAAAAAAGAAGAGTGGCGATCTCTATTTCTTCTTCATTGATGATACGATTACTGTACAACGTTTCCGCTACTACACCCGTAGATATTAATCAAACCCTGCAAAATCGAGACCTTCGCTTGAAGATGGACAATGTAGTCGGCGGTTTCTTGGAACAGCTGGTCGGGCTTTATGTCGCCGTTTCCGGCGGGTATGAGGTTTTTGAGAGCCTCCAACTTGTCGGGAACCGAAGAGCGCGCGTGTGAACCACCATTGATGACCACTTTTGAGCTCTTTTTTGGACGTCCGTGAGAGTTTGGTCTTCTTCTGGTGTTAATGTTGATGGGTCTCCTTGGCCTTGAGCCCATGGCTATTGGCAGGGAGAGGGAGGGAGAGAGAGAGAGAGAAGGAGAACGGAAAGGTGAGATGTATAACGGAGCGATGTGAACGTTTTGGGGGGTTTAAGTAATGGGCTGTAATGATATTGCCACTCGTTCTCTCTTTTATTACACAAATACCATTTATTTGTGTTAGTTGTTTCTACTTTTCTATTGAACTTTTTGTGATAAATACTGAGCTTGATAGTTCATTAGAGATTAAAATAATAGTCTAGTGATAAAAATGTTTTCTTCAGCGTTTGAAATAATATTTTGTTAACTACAATATTTCAAATAAATTTTTGAAAGATATCAATCGGCTAATAAAAGGGATACAGTGAGTGTGACAAGATCACTAACGACTTTTAAATTACAATTTGCACGTCTCTTTCTAAACAACTAAAAGTATACTCCCTTGCATTTAGTTGTGTTTGTGATATTGCGATATTACCACATATGCTTACGAGTGAAGGAAGATAATAATTAAATCGACATTGTTACGTGTTAATCAATATCTACTAGAATTTGGAACACATGCAATGCACGTACTAATATAAATGGTGGATCCATACGGAATGATATATGATATCAAAATAGATAATATTGCAAATTAAATGGTGAACTCAAGAGAGACGAAGAGACAAAAATAAGAGAAATGATGAGAAAAAATTAGTTATAGGTGATTACAAATAGATAGAAAAAGAGGTGGATTGTATGTGGACTAGAAAGTAGGAGCGCGTTAGAAGGTAGAGTTTATGCTTCAATGGTTGTTATTTTATTTTTTTAAAAGGTTGAATAGAATGATTCCAAAAGAATTTTAACATAAGGATGCCATGTCTTCGTAATAACAATAATATTATCCGCTTTGTCTACGAACAAGGAAGCTTGCTTTTCTTTTATTGAATTGACCCCCCCCCCCCCCCCATCGAGATGCGAGCACCAAAGCATTTTAACGAAATAAGAGAAAAATTCAAATACAAATGACTAACGTTCTAACAAATTACTGACACAAATGACTAACATAAAAGGGTCCATACGGACACAAATTACTTTATCAATGCAATTCTTCTATTCTACAAAAATGGGGTCCATACGGATACGGTATGATTCAGTGGGTTAAAGGTAACGGAAAGTAAACTTGTTGGAGGAGTGGAGTGGAGTGGAGCATGCCAACATGAACACATGGGGTCCCCTTTACATCGATAAATAGGCCCTACGCATTCAGAGTTTTTCATGTGTTGAGGAGGGTGTTTCCGTAATTCCATTCGCTAGACGACAACAAAAAATTTCGTATCTCAGTTGGAAGTGATAGCGGGAAAATGGCACAGCTTGCGAGCATGCAAAAATTTTACCAGCAGGAGGTGGCTTTGCCAGAGAAAGCCTGCTCATCTGCAACGGGCACATGTGAAAGCTAGGACTTTCCATTTCTGTTGCCAGATTTACCCCCCTTATCTTTTCAAATTGCCAAAGAACATACTACCTAGTTTAGACTTTCAATAACAAAAATGATCTGACTCCAAAACCATATTTAATCTAATAAGTATAGTTCAAGTTAAGAACATTACCTAATGATAGTCGGGCATCAGAGTGCAAGTAATTAGGACATGAGTTTAATAACAAAAATGATCTGATCCCAAAACCGTATTAAGTATACTTCAAGCTGAGACTATTCACGTGAAACAGAACGAAATGAGTCGGCCGATCAATCTTAAAGTAGAAGTTTTCTCTTCGAGTTGCTTCACACCGCGGGGCTTTCGCCTTCGGCTATAAGTTTTTCCAAAGGCTATCAGAACGTTACCTAATGACAGTTAATGACAGTCGGCGGCGGGGCGCATATAATTAGGACATGAGATGAAGCAAGAAACAGTGCTTTTTGATGGGATTAATGTGAAAGGGCAAGCAAGTAAAATTGATGAAAAGAGAAGTTGGACCTAGATTGTTCGGGGGGCGGGGGGTGTGGCCACCCTAGAGGGTGCATGTGAATGTGGGATGGGCCAGCAAGGCCTCAATAGGAAGAAGGGAGGTGCGCAGTGCGCAAAGGGGGAGCATGCACATGGGGTGCACATGCAGAGAGTGGGAGGGGAAGGGAATTGAGGGGGGTGGGGGGAGAGCATGTGAGAAAGGGTGGGGGGGGGAGGAGACAGTGAAGCAAAGCATGAATTGTACAGCATGTTCTGCACATTCCCTGCATGGTACTGATCCGGTGGCAGCACCTCCCCTCCCTTTCCTCCCTCTTGCTTCCCACTTTGCTATCATATTTTTCTTAAATACTACCACTTGATTAATTATTCAGAATTTTCGTATGGTTAAAAGGTTATCGCTTAGTCTTTTGGTTCGATGGCTGGTGTATAATTGGTTCGATGCCTTGACAATTTTCTATGTAGGAAACCCCGCGAGTAATAGCAATTAGTGCTAATTGTCATGAAAAAGAATAATAATGATTCTGAGATTGTAGTTGTTTGTCTAAGAAATGGAGACGTCCTCACCACGAACACATATTACGTGAGATATGTGATCTTGCACTAAAAAACTCGAACTTATAGTAATATACAGAATTTGAAAGGCCCCTCGTCACTTGGTTATCAGCTTAGTCGCCTATCCATTGCTGAAGTTGAAATGGGGTTGGACAAATTTCTCTTAGTTAGTACTAAATTAGTGAAGGTATATGTGTTGCTATGCCATAAAAAATGTCTTTGTGGCAACTAATAAAAAAGTAATTATGCTCTTATTTGAAGCCTACATGAGTTAATTCATTAAGGATAAACATGTCATTTTGTTTTAAATTTTTAACCTCAACGTAGCCCTAATTTTTTTCTCTTTCTCCCCCCGCTGCCACCACCATCCCTCACCGTCACAACGATCACGACAGCGCAAAGGCAGCCCCCCATGGTCACCCCAACTACCAAAACAGCCCATATCACTGCAGTAACGAATCGGCGGCGAGATCTAACTAACCGTTGGTGGGATTATTCCCATCCCATTTCGCTTCCTTGTCGTTGTCGTACGTTACTATCTCATGGGAGGGTGGTGATGGTCGGAGAAGAAAGATAACAACTAGAATTTGTAAAATTTAAACTTGAAATTACCTCTTCACCCTTCAAGAATCATTACATTCAGAATTGACGTAAGAGTGAGTATATTTGTCTTTTAGTTCTTTCTGCGTGGCATTAGAAACATATTGAATTTTCTCATTGAATTACTAGTCCAAATTTCAGGCACGTTGGGGACAATTTCTACCATGTGTTTGTGCATGTGATTTCTTATCACCTTTTTCCGGCATGTGTGACAGGTGTGATAATGCACGTGATTACTTTTAAGCCATTAAATTATTATTATTCCGAGGACATCCTAATCACTTGGGTCCAAATGTTGGAGGGAAGGGTTGTCTTCCTGCGTTGCCTCGTCCTTTCCAAAAATAGGCTTTCTTTTTTCGTTTTAAAATCAATCTAAGCTTTAACGTTGTCATTTGCCCACTTGGGGGTGGGAATTTGTAGTGTTTAGTCATGACAAAACAAGTTCATTTGGCAAGGTTTACACCAAAAAAGTTGTTAAATTTTTTATTTTATTTTAACATGACTGGTTCGATCATAAACTAATTAAAGTGATACCGTTATTAACGAAAAATGAAAATCGGCCTAAATTGAAAAGCTTTTTCAAGAGCCTAAGTCGTCTTAGACAGAAAGCGATTATCTTATAAATTAGCAAGTAACTGTAAATAATCAAATAAGACAGTTGTTTGAGACATGTCAAATATTGAAGCAATGTTGATACTACGTGTCTCATGTCTTCGAAATAAACAGAAAGTTAGAGGTAGAGAACGTTGCAAGCATCGGAGAGATTGTTAAGACAGATGTCAAGTTCTGATCTAAGAGAAAATCTAATAAAGGGAGAGCGGGAAAGAACATTCAAAGACACACACATGGCAACAAACAAAGAGACACTTAAGAAATCACAGCTTGTGCAAGTATAAACGCCAAAGTTAGATCATCTTGCAAGCTCCTCTTCACTTCACAACTCTTGACAAAGGAGCGTAGTTTCCGATAGCACTGTTTATCATAAATAAACATTTTATCTTAGTCAAATTGAACTCTGTTTATCTTCATACACAGTCATCGTGTATATGTGTGCATTTAAGATTTTGTGACTTCAAGTACTTTGTTCAATAAAGTTGATCTTATAAGCACTATGGAAGTAATTATCGCATTTCAATGATTTATGCGTGATTTAATAAGGAGGAGTAGTAAACTAAATTTGGTACAAAAATTAATGTAGTACGCACTGAAAAGTCCCGAAGCGTCGGACAAAAGGAACATAAAAATTCTTTCTAAGGCCTAGTTTGACAAAAAAAAATTCCTCTTTTTTTTTTCAGTTTTTAAAACCTGAAAAAAAAAGGAGCGTTTGGTAACCATTTTTTTTCAGTTTAAAAACCAGTTTTTAAACTGAAGAGTAAAAAAGAGTGAAAAAAAAACTCCAGAAACTGATTTTTTTTTGACTTTTGGTTTTTTTTTTAAGACCACCACCACCACCCTCCCACCGCCGGCAGCCACCTCAGGCGACCACCGTCGGCCGCAGGCGACCACCGCCGGAGACTGCCGGCAGTCACCTCCGGCCGCCGGCCACCACCGGCCACCACCTCCGGCCGCCGGCGACCACCGCCGGCAGCCACCTCCGGCCGCCGACGACCACCGCCGGCGACCGTCGGCAGCCACCTCCGGCCGCCGGCGACTGCCGGCAGCCAGCTCCGGCCGCCGGCCACCACCACCACCACCGGCCACCATCGCTGCACCCCACCACCGCCACCGCAAACCACAAAAAAAAAAAAGTCAAAATAAAAAGGGTTACCAAACACCAAAAAAAAAAACCTCAAAAAAAAAGGGGATATCAAACACCCACTTGTTTTTATAAAAAAAAAAATTAAGCTGCTCTTTAAAAAACTGCTCTTTAAAAACTGAAAACCAAAAAAAAAATTTTATCAAACGAACCCTAAATAAAGTTCTCAAAAAATGCTTGATAGAAGTTGGTAGACACTTTTTTTCCAACGCCTAGCTCCTTAACCGCATAAACACTTGGATCAACCACATCCTAGCACACCCTTGGACTGTATTTGTGTCCAAAGTATTTTCAACAGAAACACATGCCTTATACATGTCTTACATGGTAAATATGTTGACATTGAGTCCGATTAGCAACTTCTTCGTGGTGCATAACATTTTATAATACTCCTTTTGTCCTTAATTTTGCACGTTTATTTAAAATAAGAGTTATATTATATTTTGCTTAACAGTAAAAAAAAAAAAAAACCACTAATCTTTTGTCGTATTCGAGTTCACTCAAAAAACGCACTTAAAATGTGACTACACATCGACCATTCGTCTTACCAATTATACATATGTAAGCTCCAACTAGTGGTCAGAATAGGAGGAACACGATGACGAAGGCCAACATTGCTGCAACTTACAAGCGATGTGATATAACACCTTTTCCTGCTCATACCAAAATTAAAGACACCTTTGCGAGGCTTGCGTTGATCAGTTGAGCCATCTCTGTAGAAGTCCATGTGCCAGGGTTTTGCTTTATTCCTTTTGTTTTTCGGTCGGCACTCGCACCGCGCTAATCAAACAAGGAGTTGGTGACCCCTTTTCTGGGGTCGAACCAAATGTGCATTGACCCACCTGTTTTGTCTAGCGTGCAACAGCAGCAGCAGCCTGCGTGTTTCCTCCTTTTCTTCTCCCTCATTTTTTGACCTTTGCTTGTGATCACACAGGTTAGATATCTAAGCTTGGGGCTAGAATTCTGGATGTCCTTTCCACATATTTTGTCAAGAAAGATGAACTGATTAGACTGTACACTTCATATTGGTACCAGTATAAATTATTCTCTACCGACAGAACAAAATCAAGGGACATTAAGAAAACGGCTGGTGCTTGTAAAGTATAATCATCGAGAAAACGATTTGTACTTTTACCGATGAAATCATTTAACTCTTTTATTTTATCATCTTTAACATGGTATTAGAACTTTTGATGGGTTTAATCGATTCTATTTGTTTTCAAGTTAATTGGTGGGTTCTATTCTTCACTTGCATACTTAGTCTCTTTTATTATAATGCAATTTGTACTCTGTTTATTTGTACACTAGGATGTGGTGCGCCTTGATCTGTTTCTCTACGTGCTATCGGGAGGCTTATACCTGAGGGAAAGTATTAAATATGATAATAATATTGCACATATTCTCTAACAGTTTAAACTTTACGGTGCTCGAGCATAGCCTTGGAAGAATAAGCCCCCATTCTATGACAACCGGAACTTTGTACCCAATCAGGTATCCCTGCTACTATCCTAAGCTAGCTTTCTCTTCCTCAATTTTGTGACCTTTGTTTCTTGAATTTCCGAGCTCCAAGTTATGCCTCAAGCCTAGTTTTGAAGCGCTTATGCTCTTTTTCGTCCATAATCATAATTACATTACCTAAAGAGATATCAGTACAAATGTATTTGCGCGTAATGCAATAAACATTTTACGAAATATTGTATTAAAAGGTTGTACCTTTTACATTACGTTACTCACGAAACTGGCAGCGATGAGATTTTAGACACGTTTTAGTGAAGCGTTAACCTTTCTTACAGGACTTAAGTATAATATTTATCAAAGGCATTATCCGTTACGATACAAAGTCTTACAATTCAAAACATATAAAGAGTAAATGGGGTAAAACATTTCAGGCAATAGAAAATTGATAAGAATATAAGCTTGAACGCAGCTAGCAGGAAGGAGTAATCACCACTCCAAATAAGTAGCCCATCACTAGAACAAGTTTTTAAAGCTTTGGACACCAAAATCTGACTTTATGACCAGTTTGAATATTGGAACCATCTGCGCAACCATTACGAATGCAGTTTGGAGTTTTGACTGGCCACAACTTGCTCGAGCCACACTATCTTTGAATCTTGAACATCTCATTTACAGAATTTTCTCTGGTACAGCGTTGCATTATGTATCACATTGCAACGTGGCTGGGCAGCTATCACATGAGCTTATATTGTTCGTATGATTTATACATATTTTCTATCTATTTGGATAGGGATGAACTTTGTCGTTCAAAGAAGGAAAAATTGCGTAAAATACCCTTGTGGTTTGGAGTAGTTGCAAAAATATCCCTATTGTTACAAAAATTGCATAAAGACATGAAATAGTAAAAGTGTTGCACCGTAAAAATTCCGTAACAGAATGGTGAAAAAGGCTAAATTACCCTTCTATATAAATGAGAATGGCACCCTTTCTTCTCCAGAATGGTCAATTTTCCTCCTCCTCCTTCACGAGATCGCTTAGTGGATCGATGGCGGGCTTGCGGCGGCGCAAGTGGGAATCGCAGATTGCGGTGCAAGTGGTGAAGCAAACGATGGGACCGGCGGAGTAAACAATGGGTCACGAGTATCTTGTTTACCCGAATTGCACAATCTTAGTCTAGGGTTTCAATCGCATATTGCGATTTGAAACCCTAAATCTGAGATTGTGCGATTATGGTTTGAATTGTTGTGGCCGCAGCGCGATTATGGTTCGATTTAAGTTTTGGGGTTCAATTAGGGTTCGATCTAAGTTTGGGGGTTTGATTAGGGTTCGAGTTGTTGTGCAATTGGTTTGGGTTTGATGGCTATAGCGGCGATTAGGGTTCGATTGGTTTGGTTTGGGTTTGATGGTTCGATCGGCGATTGGTTTGGGTTCGATTTAAGTTTAGGGGTTCAGCGGGATTAGGGTTCAATTGGTTTGGTTTGGTTTGGGTTTGGGTTTGATGGTTCGATTGGCATCTAGGCGCACAAGACTGGGGTAGTGGCGGCGGCGCCGACTCCGGTTGTGGGTGGCGCATGTGGCAGATGGGTGGTGGTTGAGGGTGGCTAGGGTTAGGTTTTGGTGGAATTGATAATTGTTTGAGAGAGAGAAAAAGAAGAGGGTACTTTAGTCTTTTAACGTATAAATTTTTTACTACACGCATTGTTCAAGAGCGTGAAAAGCACGCTCTGTTAATTTAGATGACTTTTCTAACGGTTGCAACAAAATAAGCGCTAGAGGGAGGTCTTTACAATTTTTGTAACAATAGCGGTGTTTTTACAATTACCCCAAACCACATGAGTATTTTACGCAATTTTCCCTTCAAAGAACAACTTTTTTCCGCAACAAGTTTAAAGAGCTCAGGCACAAAATATGTAATGGCCCATCTCAAGTGTAAAGCCCAACCATGAGCAATTGTTGGTCAAGTTATTAGATGAAAGATTGGGCCTGTCTTTAAGCAAACCCAACATCAGGGACTGATCGACTAGAATATTAATAACTTTTTAAAAAAAAAACGGGTAAAAACCCTACTATTGAGATTTAAGATAGTCATTGGAGAACATCCTCATCCGATAGGAAGTACAATAAAGAACCTGACAACAACAACAAAATTAAAAGACCAAAAAAAAAAACAAAACTACATAAAAAAACCTAAACAAACAAAAGTACAAAAATAAACTAGCTAACCAACTAAAAACAAGCATGCTGAGAAAACTAACCAAAACAGGATAACTAGAACCTAACACGGGATAAAGACTAAATAAACCAGCCAATCAACAAACACCAACTCACTGTCAGCCACACACCCAGCTCCAGACACGTGCCCCTACCGTTGCAACCTGTCCTCGAACACCATGCGTCCACTCTGGAGCTGGAAACGCCAAATTTTTCGGCCATCTCTCTGCTGCTTATCCTCGGAAACCCTGCACACAACAATCGACCGTCCCCTTTTACCCACCAAAACACCGGTCGAGACCCCCGGAATCACCAGTCCTCCCAACAACACACCTATGTCCCTCTCAGCCATCTGCAACCAGAGGAAACCTAGACCATCATCCAACCTTGGAGCCTCTGAATCACCGGCAAACCGCCGACTACAACCAACCTTGACCTAACAGCTACTAACCTTCAATTGCAACCCTCAAAACCTTTATAGAGCAAGGGGGAATCAATTAGGGGGGAGGGGGAATCAAAAACCCTATAAGAGAAATCCTTACCCTAGACTCACCATCCCGAGTCCTTCTCGCGGCAGCGCATCACACACGATCTCGTCGAAAAAATTAGCCAACACCCAAAGCCACCACAACCCAATCAAGTCCACCCCAAGGATCCGATAACTTACCCCTTTCATCAAGCTCCAATCAATCAATCGTCGGCGCCGAAAATTATGGAGAGCCACCGAACCGATTGCAAGCCGTCAACGTCGACACTCGTCCAACTCACCATCAATCCCAAAATCCAAACGAAAACCCTAACAAAACCATTATCTACTTTACCACATCACCACACGCTGGAGCACCCACCCGGCAGTGGTGATGGAAACAGAAGTAGGAAAAAGAAGTGGAAGGGAGAGGAAGTCGCAGTTTTTCGCCGTGGTTAGGAGAGTTGGGAACTGCTTTTTTGAATATTAATAAGTTAACTACAGCAGCTATGTCTCTATGTCCTTGAGGTTAGACTTAAATTAGATTCAATGACATTAAGTTTCAAAATGTACAAGTCGTATCCTTCTGCCGTTGATCCGTTAGAAGATCGCACATTTTTGTTAATATCAGAAATACGTATTTTGAAAATATCAATACTATCCTTATTTGATATATACATAATAATATTGTTATATACAGATTTAAACCCTATTTTTTCCAAATTAGGATTTGAAACCCTAATCCTTTATCTTTCCAACTCCCCCCCACCCCGCCGCTGCCCTTCACCCTCCTCACACCTAGCTGCCGCCATGATCTGAGCTGTTTATAGAGTTTATTTGTAGATTTCATTTCTAGTTTCATTCTTAAAAATTTAAGAATTCATACATTTCAGTTGGTATTAGCAATTAGTTGTGGTGGGTTTTGGCTTTGGTAGATCGTGGTGTTGGCGGCATTGCTTTGGTGGATGCTGGTGACTGTGGTCGTGGTTGGTTTTTAGTTTGGTGGCCGGTGGTAATTGTTGTCGTAGTGGAGGTGATTGGTAAGGTGGTTTTGGTAATGGTTCGGCAGGTTTGGTTGTGGCGCTAGAGTTTGTAGGCCAGTAAAGAGTTGGGTTGCAGATTGGCTGTGTGCAATGGTGGAGGTGGCGGGTGGCAATGGAACGGCGAGGTTGGTTGGTGGCTGGCTCCACTTTCAAAGCCTAATAGGACAGATCCACCTTCAAGGAATTCAAGCTGTTGGTTATGGGAAGGACTTGTGGCAAATGTTTGGTGGTATTGCGATGATGCAAAGGTGGTGCCGTGGTGGTGTTGAGGTGGTGGCTGTGGTTGGAGTTACAAGGGGGGGGATAGAGACTAGGGAAGAGGTAAACGAATGACATTTGAAAATTTAGATTCCTAAATTATAGGCAATCTGGTATTTTCACTACAAACCATTATATATTTCAGTATCCCGTTCGGTTAATAGATATAAGTGTTATTTGTCCAAACTAATAGACACACGTGTAATTTCTCTAAAACCTCGTGTACATGGTTGTAATTAACTCAATATTAATTTGTTTCGGCAAAGGTCAGAATTAGTGACGGTCTTGTTTTTGGTTTAATAGCATACATTACACCAATTCATAACACACGCGGCACGTTGTCAGCCAGTTAGCACTAAATTAATTACCTACTTGAAAAAAAAGCACCTAAGCCGACAAACTTTCGAATCTCATTTGGCATTATTTTCAAAAATATTTTAGTCTATTTTTGTTGCAAAAAGATTAGTACTTAACATTTAGAATGTAAATTTAACCATATTTACAGGAGCAAAAAGGGTACGATAGAATTTAAATAGTAATAATTATCTACGCCGTGCCAACACGCCTTTCCACCTCATGGTTCATTGGTAAAAGTATTACTCCGTAAATTTTATGATTTTTAGCGACAAATAGGGTAAGTGTGAACACAGTGTTTTTTAAGTTGTCCTATGCAAACGTGAAAACACGTTATCATTCATTCGATCAAAAGGTCAGCGTCTACGTTTTCTCTTGCTTCTTCCCCTTTGGCCCTGCGATACTCTCTGGTGTCGACGAAATCTCACCAATTCACGGTAAATCATCCGTTCAGATCAATCTCTCATTTCATCGATTTTGCTTTTGTTAATCTCTTGTATCAGATTCAAACTTCCATCGTCGTATTACTGGATCATATCTAGAATCAATATACGATATTGTCCGTAACGGTAGCAAACGGGATCTGTTTTTCATTCCGATTTCGTTACGAATGATTTTTCGATTCAGTTCCTGCTTTCTTTTTCCCTCATTTCTTGTGCTTTTGATTTTGCTTGTTTTTTCCTGAAATTCTAGGGTTTAACTTTTTCCGTGTCATTTGTTATATATACTGGATCAATTTTGCTTCTTGTGGCCATTTCCGGATTTTTCTTTTTTCTCTCGGAATCATTGACCTTACTTGTTGCTCTCATGGTTGCACGCTCTCAATTAAGCATACCTCTTCCTATATACTTTAACCTGTTGTTCTGTTATATACCTATGCCTGTATTAAATCGTGTGGCTGCGGCTGAGGGAGTGGGTGTTTTGTTTTGTTTTGTTTTGGGGTTTGGGTGGTGGGGAGGGGGGGGGGGGGGGTGGTGCAGGTTGCAGAGGGAGTCTTTTGGTTTGAATAATTGAACTTTTGTTTCAATCTTTTTGGATTTTTAGGAGTTGAAACAAACGGAAACTTGAACCTCAACTTTGGAACCAATAGAGAGAATGAAAATTTCTGAAATATCTTTAACACGATGATTGTTGGCTTTATCAGTTCTTATCTACATTCACCATTGCTTTTAAGTTATATTGTTGATGCAACGGTAGCTTTATGAGATAAGCAAGGGTAGTAAGTGGGCTTCTTGTATGCATTTCAGAAGAGTGTATAGTTTGGCTCGGAGTTATGGGATTCAGCCGAAAGCACTATAATATGTTTTAGTAAATTAGGCCGTTGTAACATTATTGCAACGTTAATCTTATATGTTTGAGTAAGTAGGATTACTTGTAAAAAAATGTTACTATGTAGGTGGAATTAGTAGAATTCACTGTTTTAGGTTTTGTAGGTGCTGTGATATACTCGCAACTTTGGCTGCTGAAATTGAATGTCTAGTGATTATCTGACTGGGAAATTTGTTTTCCAATTGATCATGTGCAAGCTGCTTATGTGGAACCTATATCCTTGTTAAAAATAGGTTGCTCTGTCTGGACTTATTGCCTTATTTACCAATTTGCAATTTTGGTGCTGCTTGTTGGTTTACTTCCTTAGGCTTTTATGTAGATCTATACACGGTATGGAATCTGAATCTCTTATGTCTTTTACAGGGGGTAGATTTTAGCCAATCACTTTTAGGCCTCGTCTACGGGCGGTTTCAACAGTCGCCAGGCCAAATAATAACTTCCCTTTGATTTCCATTCCTTTGTTGGAAATGGCATGCGAAGAAGTTTTGAAGGCAGTTTTCCCCCTATTGGAAGGCATTGACCTTGCTTCTTGCATGCTTGTAGCTAAGCAGTGGCGAGAGATAGCTCGGGATGATTACTTTTGGAAATGCCTTTGTGCAAAGAGATGGCCTTCAATCTGTAAGCGTCCGCCCCCACCCACTGTGACTTACTTCAAGTTATACCAGACCTTCTACAAACGTCCACAGCGGCGAGCTCTCTTGCCCCCACGACTATCATTTAGCAACTTGGAGTTCTACATTGACATTTGGACACAAGAGCGCTTAATTTTTTCAGAAGTTGTCCCAGGCCCTGTCCTCCAGAAAGGGACTTGGATCCCACCTCCTGGAATTTGTGACGTGCTTAGGTTCCACTTGGAAGGCCCAGAATACAAGATGACCTTACCCGTGGAGCCAAGATTCAGCGTCCTTCCAAGCCAAAATGTTAGCGTCTCCGTGCTTGTTGCACGCAGGGACTCCAACAAAGTTGCTTGCATAATCAACAAATCCGTATTCGAGTATATAGACCGGACTGCATATAGGGCCCTTGCATATGACTACCTCGACTTCGCGCCGTGCTATCCATTTGTGTCGGGTATTCGGGCATGGATCTCTTTGCTATTCATGGACCATGGTAGTGAAGGGGACATTGATGTTTTTGGGATTGAGATGGATTTCTGTGATGCAGCCAATTCTGAGGAAGAGGTTCTGTGGCTATTAGACATGCTTGATTGGAAGTGAGAACAAGGAGCCGACTTGCTGGTGTAGACCTTGGGTTAACCTGGTTTGTGTAATCCTATTGCCAGCCCAATCTTTGTATATATTTATTTATATTGAAGAAAAATAATGCTCAATCATTTTATTTTCTTCTTTTCTGTACGAATTGTAACATATTTTCCCTAGCCTGAAGATAGGCAATTCGGCACTTTTTCCACGAATTTATCTTGAATTTACGAAAATATATCTGCTTGTTTCTACATAATTGGATTGCAATCTCTGCTTGTTCTTCATGTCTTTTTCGATATGACTCAAAGCCACTATTCAATAACTAATCCAAAAGGGGCAACCCAGTAGGCGGTGCTGTGCTAGCAACTGGGAGGTTTGAGACCGTCGAAGTTTGTTTGGCAAATCGGTACACACTTGATATGGTCCAAAGAGGGACGAAGTTTGGTATTAAGAACAGTCGACACCATATATGGCCTTGGTCAATACATTGACAAGTTTCTTAACTGTATTTGATTCCTACTCATTTTTCTTAATTTTTTCCAACAATTCCGACAAAGACACTGATCATGTTAATAAGATAAACGCATTCATGTTAAGCTATAAGTCCTCAACATACATGTGTTAAAGGCCTAGTGCATCACAATTGTTCGGGGCCAAACAAACGAAAAAAGGAACCAAGCCGGTAAAATTTTTGTTCTTTTAAGTTTGCAGTTGTGTATCTCCAGTCTTCTAATTTTATGAAGTGTCAAGCTTGTCCCTTTAAGTATAATTCCGTAATCTTCATGGTAACCTAAGTGGTCTTTCATCCTTAGTAGCGTACTACTCGAGAAGGGCATTCTTTTATCATGTCTATTTCCACACGCTCGTATGCTTTCTGAATGAATGGTTTGTACAATGAATTTCTGTCCACATTGGGCATTTGATAGACTTCGAAAGCATTTGCAGGTTTTTGAAGTTTTTGATTTGGGAAGTTTCACTTATGGAGCATCAGCAAGCAAGTTTTTGAAGTTTCTACCAGGACTGGTGCATTATTTGTTGGCAACCCTGATGGTTTATTCAATACTTGAGAATTTTTGGAGGGCTCTGGAAAGTGCAATGTTTTGATCCCAGTCCCACTCTGGTAACCAACCATCTCATGTAGGCTTATTTGATAAAATTCTACTCGCAAAACAAAGGGGAAAAAAGACTACCCATTTCTCTGCTCTACATTTTGCCGACCCCATTAACATAAAACAGAGACTGCGTGGTGCATTGACAGTACTACTGCTTTGGCTTGCAGTAATCATTTTCTGTCATTCAGCTCATCACTTCTTCCCTTTCATATTAAGGCACTGGATATTGGAGGGAATACAAAATTGTAATCCTCATTACGACAGGCGACAAGAAACTAAATACAAGATCGATGACAAACCAACCTCAATTTAACAATACAGTGATCGACAAAGAAAATTCTAATGGAACACTAAAGAACCAGATACAAGTACTTGTTTATGCTTAAAATCAGTATGGGCTTCCATACCGGCGAGGCAAGCTTTCAGGAAGGATTGGTTCACCGGTGAAAGGGTCAAATTTGTAAGGTTCGCCCGTGAAAGGGTCAAACCTAACTTGGGAGCGGGTAGGTTGACGGTCAACACGTGACGTAAGGTGAGAATCCACTCCAACTTTGCCATAAAGTGCAGACGATGCTGGAATTTGTTGAAGAGGTGAAGCACTTGTTTCCTCCATTCTTCTGAAAACTGCGCCGCTTGATAGAGGGTAGTCTGAGTATAGCGAGGAATAGCGAGACGGGTGGCTATTAGACCTACAAATACCAACTTGGATGAGCTTAAAAGTAGGAGAATGATACGACAACGACTGAGTACATTGAGACATTAGAAGTGAAGTTGGGAACTTATTTCAGAAATGGTTAGACCCATTGTTATCAAAGGCACAGGCGTGCGCCTTTCCAAAGCGACAATAAATAGAATATGAGTGCATTAAACCAATAAAATCACATTAAAATTTTCCAGAACATGGCAATTTAACAAACTTCCAATGCTTGAAGAAGTTTCAAATCCAATCTGAAGTATCTAATCCAAAGTGAACGTGACACCATCATCCCCATCATCAGTAGGGCAAAGGCAACATGTTTTCTCCAAAGGGAATCATAAGCTCCAAGTCCAGTAAAGATTCCTCCTCTTCTTCGTCTACACGGTGAACTAAAGGAATAGATCTACTCTAAAGGGAGCAGCAGTTGAATCTACTCTAAAGGGAGCAGAAGTTGGCGACGGAGGACTGGCACAGTGAACGGTAACAAGAAAATCGACCGATTGAGGATTTGGGGTGTTAGATTTTTCCTTTTTTGGTTTAGATAGCTATTAATGATGTTATTAAAAACAAATGCAAACAATCAACGATAGAGATAACGCCACAATTGCAAAAATCAAAGACTTGAATTTTGGGCTTTTATTTGCGCCTCCACCCCTGCGTTGTGCCTGGGCGTGCAAAGTGCTGCACCCAGCCCTAGGCGAGGCACACTCCCTGCGCTGAGCTGCGCCTTGCGCCTAGCACTACTTAGACCTGAACCTTTTCTAAATGACCATGTGCTAGATGTGCACCATGATTACACTAAAGCCAAGGAATCTCCAATCCGCCAGTTGTACCCGGGGATATTATGTTACTGACAGAAATCATGAACCTCATTGACAAAAATATAAAAGCTGGATGTGCTTGATCTGTAACATCAATGGTGAAATCCCTTGACCGTTCAACCTATATTTGATTGGCAGGTCAGCTGTTTTAAATTTCAAAATTTTTTGGAAAGAGAAGATGTCATCTTGGAACAGAAGTATAAACCTTTGATTCAATACCATAATCAAATAGGTGGCAAAAACGTCTTCTTGCTATACCACTTTAAAAGTATGGAGACGAGAAATTCATGTTGATACCATTTTGAGTCATAACAAAACAGTCTCAAGCTCTTTGATACCATTTCCCAAGAAGTCCAAAAAGGATTTCACAGCGAAGAATGGGTGGGATGAAGTCTGAAAAGATTGGTGTAGAGAAGAATGATTCCTCCACAAAAAAAAAAAGGGAAACCGGAAACAATGAAAAGGCTACCCAAACATGTGATGGCATGCTACATAAAGAATGCAAGTGAGGTCGGTAAGCGAGGAATATTTTGGTTTAGATGGTGGAGGGTAAATTTATGACTAATTGATGCATCTAAAGATAATTCTTTGCCCATTAAGGAGGACTCTTGGCTGTTGGAAGCAACTTTTATCTGCAGGATGGAAGGGGCAGGTAGGAGGTGGTTGTGCGGATTGGGATTTTTGGCCAAAAAGAACAGCTTCCTTAAGGTATTTCAAGAATCAGGGTTATGCATCCCATCTACTACTTAGGAGTATGTGTCTAGAGGCTATTTACTGTAAATGGTTGGTTAGGAGTTCTCCCAAACCAGTGACCTAAGTTACATGGACTCGGTGCGAGTGTCCGAGCCGGATAAGTGTCCAAGTGCCGGATTCGCCTAATTTTCAAAGCCCAAGACACGGTGACACAGCAAGATATCTTTATCGATGTACTATTTTTCAGTTAATCTTTAGGCAAAATGGTGCTTTCTATGAGGAACATTGTTCTAATTAAAATCTTATCTCATCTCAAAGCAATAATAATGAATTAAAGGAACACTCTTAGACAGTGTTCTTGGTGGCATATTCTATGAGATGTGTCGGACACATATCCCATACCCATGTCCATGTGTCAATTGTCCGACAACTTCACGCATTTTGAAGAGTCCATGTAACATAGCCAGTGACAAAAAAAATTCTACAACCGAAAAATATACAACCTCCTCAGTAAACCTCATGTATCGAGTCTGTTCAGAACTAGTATAGTACACAACACAGTATGTAGAAACTGTCACCTATCTAGAGAAACCAGAGTACCAACTTCAATTATCATCCAAGGAACCAGATGACATCTTTTCTTTCCTTTTCTATTTATATTTCTGTTAGAAATGAAATCTCCAAACTTATCTAAGAATGTCAAACTCTTCAATGGCTCAAAACATAAAAAATTTAGAAGAAGATCAGAATTAGATGAAATAGCACAGATATTTATCCGCAATAAGTCAACTTTTTCCTCAATTAATGCGGAAACTGGAAAAAGAAAGACTAACCTAGCAGCAGTTACACCCACATGAGAGGCAATAGAATCAACAGCCGGCAAATGGACCCTACTAGAGAATCTGGAGAGCTCTGATTCCTCCAGAGCAATATCATTTACACGTGGCAACGTCCTAGGGAATTGATGAAGTCCCAGTTTATCAACCTGGTGCTGTAGCAAGAAGGAAATTGTTAATTAGGCAATCATACTCATTTGGTTCACATATGCTTCTCTACAAGCTACGACGTACCCTCGAAAGTAACCCAGCAAGATATGATCCCTTATTGTGCTTATCTGCTCCGGATAACATGAACTACAAGGCAAGATGCACGATGATGGAAGCATGAAAAAAGAAAGCAAAACGGAATTTCACAAAGAATCAAGAGGAAAATGAGAAGCAACTATTCTGGACCTGATCAAGAACAGATATAGCAGTAGATTCAGGCAGTTCCTTGAGAGTGGCTAGAGAATGAATGTCGATCTGCAAAACCATAAGTCAGACCCTGACAGACTGAGAGAATGCAACATTGTTAACTTGGCAAACCAAGGATTCAAATGCAACAAAGTATTAATAACACATACCATTGATGAGTTATACAAGTTTAATTCAGTATAATCGTCTAGACCAAATGAAGAGTATGGCCATGCAATATATAATTCAAATTTGTTTGTGAAATTTTTATATGCATGGCCATGCTGGAATGTTTAACTTTTGAGATTCAGTCCCTGTCTAGACTCTCTCTGGTTATTATTCCCAAGTCCATCATTGATGGGCCAGCGACGAAGTCTATCCTCAACACACTCCAAGCGAGAAAAATTAAAAGCATTGTAAATCCATGGGGACTCCAAGGCTTGACTCCACTTATGTATTTCATGCTTCCACCACCCCCTCTTCATATAAAGGACTCTCCAAGTAACCCTGACCCTCAGCAGATGAACATTGAAGGTCAAATGGTCAAAACCCGGCCTCCAATCCTCCCTCTCAGTGAATAACCAGCGATAAATCCCAAAAATACCATCCTGACTCTCTGAATCGCAGACGAACTCGTTATCATCAATCTAGAGGTGAGAACTGGCTAAACGTTGAAAATATTGTGTCACAGTAAAAGTTTGAAGTTTTGTAATGTGATGCCTTCCCATGCGAGTTTTGACCATCTTCGGTTTTTCATACACAATTTTCCTTGAGAAGGATAGTTCAGAGACACAGCATATACAATAAACAGAGGCATTTAGAAGGTCATAATAACAGTAGCGAGCGCCCAATTCACCACAGTGAAGCCAAAAATTTAACCATGTATGTAGCATGCATTTTCTTAATTTGCACACATTCCAGCAAAATATAATGGAAGCAGTTGAAATTACATTTCTACGACACCCTCACCTAGTGATTTCAGGACTTACATCAAATCTAGTAGCAATACCAAGCCTTAAAATCCGAAGTAAGCGTTCTTTAACAGCGACAGGTAAGGAGACTACAGCAGCTTCATATGGATCAGCAAGTACTACTTCCTGATAGTAAAAAGCCATAAACTCAGTATTAGCAGCACAACACTGCAGCAGTAAATTTAAGATTCAACTGGGCCCCATGCCCTCTAAATCATTAAAAACACTCTAACAAACATCCTGAACAATCTGAAAATATCCTAGCAAAGAGCGCGTTATCACTTTCACATTAACGTTACGGCTACAAAACAACCAAGTAACTCGAGCTTGACTCGTATCTCTTGTCTAAAGGCTAGTCCAATAGTTTCAAGCTTGTTAGCGATTCAAAGTTCGACTCAATTTGCAAAGAGATACATAGAAAATTAAGCTACTCATGCTTGTGCTTGTTTGAATAAACAAGCCGTTAAAGGTCAACAAGTGTCATAAACCAAGCTCGAACTATTCCAGAAACGGCTCGGCACATTTACAGCCCTAGACTTAGGGCACCTCAATCCAAGAGGACGCCCTTAAAGAATGAGCCCTGTATCAATAGCATATCTACTTGAGTAAGATCTTAAGCAACTATGGAAGGATAGCAAACGAAAAAGTAGAAAGATCATCAGAAGGACATGAGTTTGCCCACTAAAAGATCGTCAGGACTCAAGTCCTATGGGGTTAAAGCCCCAAACACAAACTAGCTACTAAAGACCGGTGATCAATTCAGGATCCTGAGCTGCATGAGATTCATTTAAGTACAAATTAGCTACCTCTTTTGTCGTCTATTTTTTAGGGAAAGACAATAATTATTAACATGACAATGTCTGGTACTTGATGCAAGTATGTATTTCCAGCAATTATGTACTGCAGATCCAATTTCACATAAATCATAAGATGCGCCCAGCATCAGGCTCAAAACTGCACTATTTTGCATTTCCTTCATGAAGGCATTTTCTTGCAAACAGAGAGCAAGAGAACAGTACGTCCTACTTCCAATACTGAAGTAACAACTTGGCAAGCATTAGAAATGCACTACTTGGTTATTCTTTCTTTTTCTTCTTCTTACAATCTTTTTTTTTTCTTTTTCTTTTCTCACTGGGCTCTTAATTGCGCAAGTAATACCGAAGGGTGTTTCATGAGAAGAAAATTGCTAAACGTCGATCAGACTCTGCTGCACAATTAATACTCAACTGAGCCTCCATAATTAATAGACTAAGCTGAGCCTCTGCCCGCAACTAGCCAGGGTTGGCTGCATAAATCTTTCTCATAAACCCTCTCTCACCTACCCTTTATCTTTAGCAATCAAGAGATATCTCAGATCTTCTAACCAAGTTACTCGAGCGCTATTCCTACCTCTTGTTGTGCCCAACAACTTTGCACAAGCCACTTTTCTGCACTGCAACATTTATAGGCCTGTGTCTGTTATGTCCAAACAATGTCCAGCAACGTTCCCTGATTTTTTCCTCATTTGGTGCTACCAACATCTTCTTGATAACCTCATTTTTAAAATATTCTTCCTTGTGTGGCCACTAGGAACCCATATTTTAGCTACACCCGTCCATGTGTTATTTCTGAGTTGCCAACATTTCAGGCCACACATCATACCTCTCCTCACAACGTGATAGGAATGTTTGGCAACACTCAGGTGCAGTTCTAGAGAGGGTGATGCCCAAGATCTGAAGCCGCAACATCTTGCTTAGGCAAGGCACAACATGACGATACCTACATGTACATATTCATGTCCATATTCACAGATATGTATACTGCCTCTGTTCGCTTGTTTTCTTCCTATTTACCACTTGGGCATGCAATCTTAAACTCAATACACTATACAAGCGCATTCACTTGTTCGCTCGATGTTGTCCACAAACGCATGAAATCTGTAATCATGCCAACAATGTCCAAGATTAAGACTTCCAAGTAAAACCAGAAGCAAAAAAGGTTAAATGCGTTGCAACAGAATGGTTACACGATACTTTATAATAACATAGTGGCACGAAAAGACCAACAAAATAAAAGATAAATCAGAACTTCACCTTGTGAGTTACAGATGTATGAAAACCAGGAGAACTGAACGAAGGTCCATCCCCAAGAATTTTGGAATGACTTGAAATCTTGCTGGCTTGTTTGCTTTGAGGTTCTTCACGAGCTCGCTTTCTACTTTTGTCAATAGGCCTCGCAACTTCAATCTGTTAAGAGTTAAGACACAAAACATTGGACTGACTTTAATTCAACTTCTAGGTAAATATTTTCTTCAATCTATACTTCTGAAAAGAATCGGGATCTGGGGAAGGTTTATGATACCTGGATTATATATGACAGACCTCCATTTGGTCCGGGGACTGTTTTCCCATTCATTTCCTTGATTGCGTCGTCAAGGTCCTACGGGCAATTTTTTGTAAACAGTTAGATACATACTGAGAGCTAAGATACATGTCTATCATATTCAGATAAAAACAACATGCTCCACAAAGATGCAATGACAATCCTAATCTTAAAGAACAAGACAACCATTGAAGGTAACACTGCCAAAATAAACAGAAATGCCCTACATATATATAGAAACTCATTAGTTGTCTCTATAATCTTATATTCACCAAACGAGTAACAGAAACTGAAAAGATCAACTAAAATCAACTTGAGCACGAAAAATAAATGCAGATGTACTAGTCTAGGCCGCATATTCTGTAGAATTGCGCCATGGAAAGTATCAGGGGGGAACAAAATTGTGATGCAAATGTATCAGAAGTGAAAAAAAATCAGGGTAGCGACAGCGGATTATGAAGCCCCACAAAGTAACACTTCTCACAAACATTGGCGTAAATTAGCAATCAGATGCTTTACAAAGTAATTCCCGAAGCTAGGATATAACAGCCATAGGGGATTCAAGGTCTCCCTGCACTTTGCTAAGTAAAGAATCTTCTCCCAGCTTATTCTTTTCACCCAAAACAAACTTCCAATGAAGCTCCTCAAAGCATCCAAAGTCTTCCGATTTTTTCCTATAAAATGCTTTACCCATGGGGTTTCCCTGGACAGCTTGATTCATATCATCTCAGAATCCATTCTTGGCAGTTTGGGCACTTACACCTACTTTTATTATGGGCAGACACGCTAATGATATGCAGCAGTCTTCTACTCTCATGGAGCAGATACTCTTAAAGCTCTGCAGTGTCATTTAGTTATGATGATGCCACCTCCTCTAAAAAAAGAGTCTCCCACTTAATCACCTTATCGCATATCGCCATTCTCGCAGCAGTCATTACATTTTCCTCGCAAAGAGTGAGGAATTAGCTGTGTTAATGGCTGAAAAGACATCTTGACTATAAGATGGAAGAGGAATGTCACAAGTGAGATGATTTGACTGGAGACAAGTTAATAAGGTATGTGGCATAAAAAATGGCCTTAAGCTAGAGTGATGATTGAGAACCCAAAGGAAATGCATCTCATCTCAATGTAAAAAGATGTGGTGGTTGAATGAAGGGGTCCAAGGCACAATCAAGCTAAAAAATGGGGTTTCATAAAGGACCAAATGAGTTTAGAATTGAAACCACGGGAAGCAAGTTGGCCAAAAGCGATGTTGAATAGCAAGGGTAGCTAGACGTAAGGCTTGTTGAAAATTCTACTACAGTTAGAGGCAATAGAGAGTGAAAAGCAGATGTAGTAAAACTAGAGGTGAAGTAAACATGAATGCACAAAAAAAAGAGAGCAGGAGAAGTGCTTCTGCAGTGCTGCACCCTGAACGACTAAGAAAACTCGCAGAACAAACATATGGAACAAAAATATGAGGAAATTACCAATTGAGAATGCAAATAGAGCCACTTGAGATGTTCTAAAAATATTCA
This sequence comes from Escallonia rubra, assembly GCA_033065855.1. Taxonomy (NCBI): domain Eukaryota; kingdom Viridiplantae; phylum Streptophyta; class Magnoliopsida; order Escalloniales; family Escalloniaceae; genus Escallonia; species Escallonia rubra. The sequence goes on along the minus strand of JAVXUO010000695.1, from coordinate 47,409 downwards.
ACACACTTCAGTGCCTCAATGATGAAAACTAACTTGTGCCAAAGTGATTCAAGAAAGTAGTATAACCTCTCTTTTTCCAGAAGTAATTTCCAAAAGAAGACAGTTCAGTGAATCTGAACCCACTTAAAATACCAAGAACTGTGGACGTTGTATATGGAAAAGGACACTGGAAGAGTGAGATGAAACTTACTGATCTGTCAGCAAAGTGAATGAACCCAACTGAAGAGCTCGACTTTTTCGATAGCACCACCTTTTCCACCTGAAAATTAAACCTTCTAAATAACCGACTACAAATGGAAGTAACCAAAGTTGCAATATGTCATACCTTTCCAAAGGGCATGAACAGTTTCTTCAAGTACCTTTCATCAGCTCCAGCTGGAAGGTTTCTCATAAAACCTATTTTGACCTGGAAATCATAGCATGGCCACGTTCAAAGGAAGATGACAAACAGGATGTAGTTTTAGAATTTAATGAAAACATTGAAAAAATCACCTTAGCAAGTTCTTTTGGATCAGCTACGGGTTCTTCATCGGCCCACTGGACAGCTGGGTGCAAATTACCATCGAGAAGAAATTCTGCCTTCGAACCCGCCCGATATGCACGTGCTGCCGCCTGTATTTGGAAGGTTTGAGGATGAAGTTTGTATTTGTAGAAGTATGGTATTTTATTATCTGACAAGCCTCCATGTGACTTTGTCAACAGACAATCCAAGGCAAGATGGAAAGGTAGCATATTTAGAGGCAAATTAATTGATTGGACAGGATGCAAGGTCTACATCAATGATTTGGATTATTGGAGAAAAAAGGGATGACACAGTTAACTTCAATTAAATGTATCCATGAATTAAGAATTTGAGTGGCACAATCATGAGAGATCCTGATTTGGGGATTAAGAAGGTGAGTCATAGGTTGATGGAAGAAACATTCAATGCAAATAAGATTGAGAATATACTTGTGATAGAAATCAGCAAGGTTTATTATGAAAGTTGGTCGATGGAGATAAAGGAATTGATCAATCATCACACAAGTGATCCATGGCAAGGAAATAAGACTGTCAGATCAGAAGGTATGATCAGCCATCTCCAGATGTACGCTCCTCATTAGCAACTAAAACATGCAGAGGTGGGAAAAATTCATATAGAATATGTCTGGCTTCTTAAACAATGATTTCTATTCACCCCTCATACAGACGAAGATCAACCAAAAGAAAGTATTAAACTACCATTATACGAAAGAAGATGCCGAGAAAGAAGAACTGAGACCGCAATGAAGTAAGTTCGGTGTAAAAACTTGGTTCGGCAAAGGTGAATATACAGTCACTAATCATGTATCCTAATTCTAGAGAGAAAAGAGTGAAATTAGTCCAATAAGAAATCCCATCCCAAGCTTTTCCTAGAAAAGTAAAAAGTCTTCATAATAAATTTGAAAAGGAATACAAAAAGGGACAGCGTTCCCTATTCTGAAACTAAAAAAGGGGAGATAAGGGAAAACAGACATTCATTTAGAAGAAACTTCGAATTTAGAAGACAACATCACCAGGTGAATAGGAACAAATTTTGGGCATAGTGAAACAGCAGTTCAGGTTACAAAGAACCCATGAATTTAGAAGACAACACAAGTCCTCTTTATTTCCAATTACTTACATGCACGACATGCAACTTAAAAGATGTAGCCTTTATCCCACCAAAAGACAAGTAGGGGTGGTACTGTATTTGTCGTTTTGTATGACAAAAAGATGGGAAATAATAATTTTGGCATATTTATGTAGGCTGTCTGAAACATAACTTACCAATTCTCCTAGAGAACCTAGGCGTGGAACAGTCTGTTCCATTTTTCGACAATATTTTCTAAATTTTAGCCTTAGTTTTGGTAACAAGCCATTTCGCGAGATTTTGACATTTTAAAGTTCATTAGTCTTAGAATCCCATCACCTTTAATCAAGTTGTCATAGATATTTTTGATTTTCTAATTAAGTAAGGTCAAAAAATCGATGCTGGGAACCAGAAACCACGAACCTGAGCTTCTATCCTGTACGATTTAAGATGCAACAGGTAAGCAGTTGATGTAGACCATCGTGAAACTAGTACAGATTCTATATTGAGATGCAAGTGAGGAAAAGGAATGGATATTTACAGCATGAGAAGAGAACTTCACAAAGGCAAACCCGCGGTTTTGTTTCTTCTGACCAATAGGGGTCTCTCCACTATTAGACGGCAACGCAAGATCAACAGATACAACATCTGGAAACACCTGTAGAGTGGAAAGCCCATAGAAATATTATCTTCTTAAGAAATCCATCTCTATATAATGCATGTACACTTAAAAATTTACCCGTCGCACAATTTTGTCAAAATCTTCCACACTCCAACCTGAAAGGTAGACGCATCACATATAAAAAGGCAGAAACACTAATAAATATTTAAAGCATGTAAACTGGACTACTTTCCTTGACATTGGGGGGGCGGAGGGAGAGAGAGAGAGAGACTGTTAGCAGAAACTATCATATTGAGACCCCAACATAAGAGAAATTACAACATAACAAAAAGAAGGAACACAACATTTACTTAAGAAAGCAGGACCCTACAGATTTCTCCCTCCCTCTCTCTGTCTCTCTCTTCCCTGACTGCAACTCTCGGGGTAGATGAGAAAAAAATACTGGGTAAACGACTTATTCCTTTCCAGTATAGACAACTATGACACTCATGTCGTCCAATACTTTCCTGAAACACTAATCTCCACCATAAAGTATCATACTGGCTACTTGACTACTTTGTTGTTCTCGAGGCCATAAGGTCTTTAGAATCTTGTATGCCTAACCCTAAAACCTAAGGCTCACCAGCATAATTACACGATGAAGCACTAAAACAACCCCTCTTCGCGACGAAAAAACGAATATGCACATGAAGCAGACCTTTGTAAAGGTTTCCCAGAAACAATGTATCCTGATCCGCTGATGGGAGAACACCAATTTGCTTCCCGTCTAGCTGAAAGATAGGCCCAAAGATATTAACAACAAATCGAAACCAAATTCCATCAGAATTGCAGTGTTAAACAGACGTAAATAGAGCTCAATATACATACGATAACATCAACATTCTTTTCCTAAAAAACTAGTAAAAGAATATCAGAAACAGTTTAAAGTGCAAAATGAACCAAATTTTAACTGCAGTATAAGTTATACAGGTTTAATGAGATCAACTGATGTGAACATAAATGCCCACGACTTAGACCAAGTCAAGAGGGATGAAATATTCATCATAAGTATCTGATCATTTTCCTTCACTAAGCAAAAGTAGCAATCTTGAGGCTATAAATGTAATCAATTTCGTCCGTCGAGTAGATCAATGACTGGCAAACAGAAATTTGTTGAGCAACTTAGATGCTTACCTAAATTCCCATAATATTCTATACGTATATGCTATATCCACAGGCATTTGCAAATATCAGGTACATGGGATGTGGGGGGGGGGGTGTAGGTATACAGACAATCTGCAATGTGTAGATCACCTTCTTCTTCATTGTCTTGCGACGTTGGAGTTGTGGGATTTGCTTTTAACTCTTTTCGACATTCAATGGGCAACGTTACAGCAGTCGAGGAGCTTCATTTTACAAAAACCGAAGAAAAAAGAACGTGTTTTGGGGTACAACACCTCATTTTCATTTTCTCTGAGAAGTGCATGTAATAGAACACTACTAACGCCAGAGGGGGTCAAAGCCCATGTACACCGCATTCTCTTACGTAGAGCATTTGGTTGCAATGTAACCGGAGGACATTGTAAAAAAGGAAGTGCCCATTTAACAACCGAAAGCTATCCTTTTAAATCATTTCTTTCTATGGCCTTTTAGGAAAGGCTTTGTTTCTATGGCCTTTTAGCAAAGGCTCAGAATGTTGTACTTAGTTTTAGAAACGCTCTCAGTCTTATTTCTTTCCAATGTACATGTGTATACTTGTCAAAAAAAAGAGTCTGCAAAGTGCGCAAACAAACATATTTGCCAAGGTTCTGTGAACACTACACCCAGAACTATATGGCTCTCCTGCCATTTGATTTCATCCTTCAGATTCCTTCTCAAGTAAATGCCACACATGTGTTCATCATATAAGAAGTCAATAAAAAGGAATAGACAGAGAAAAACGGGTTAAGCAGACAGTTGGCCAAAAAAAAACAATAAAATTCCGCTTTAAACAACAACTCTAGTCCCCCCCCTCATTCAAAGAAAATGGCATCTTTTAGACAAGAAATAAAAGATTTTGCTTTTACCACAAGACCAGATTTTTCCTTAACAGCAAACTCAGCAGCCTCTTTTGTTGCAAAACGTACAAAGCAGAACCCCTGTAACAAATCAAGTACATACATAAGGTTGAAAAGAAGTTTTCCAAGCAAGTGAAGGCAAAAGAAAGAAATGAGATTGTTTTGCCCGTAGGGGCGATTCCTGCTAGTCTTGGGGGTCCTAGGCCCTGTGACATGTTTGTTTGGTCTTTTGGACCTTTTATAACCGGAAAAAGAAAAGGCAACGAATAAGACACGACCACGCAAAAAGGGATAAAGTTAAAACCTTTAAGGTGCCTTTCTGGTCCTTTATCAAGCGCACTTCCTTGACTTCCCCACAAGTAGAGAATACCTGAAAGAAAAGCAAATTGTGAGTTTAATAAGTCCTTCGGTACTTATGCTTATTACCAGATGCCTAGATGGCTTATCATGATTAAGATATCTACCCTGTCCATACATATACACTTACACAAGTTTTTTTTTATTTCCTGTACCTAGTGGACTGTGTACATTCATATTGACCACAATTTGTCATCAGTTGGGGCGTTTGGCAATTTTCTTTTTCATTATGAATAAAACTAGTAGATGGTCAATGATCTCTCCAGAGGACCGAATGATAAATAGTCGGCTGAAAGATTTTAGAATATAAATCATGAAGTTCACTGCAGAAGAGTTCTGTTATCATGTTATGCAAGTGTAAACAAGAAGTATAAGCATTGGATACATTTCAGTTAATTTTCCAAATACGCTGAGAATTCTCAATCCGCGTGCTGTGTACCAAATTGATAAGTGTCCCAAAAATATTTCTCTTATAGCTATTGGTACATGATTTTTTTATTTTTTTTTGGGGTGGGTTGCTGAAGAGAGAGGAGTGGGGGTGGGGGAGGGGAGATTGGATACTTGCAATGGTTGAGGAAAATCTCCTCGAAGTGTTCTCAAATCTGTGCTCACTGCTTGCACAAGACCTTTGTCACGAAAAGGTTGATATGAAATAGAAGCTTTGCATTGTTTTTAATGGTGCACTGTTTTTTTTTCTCTTTCTGTTGAGTTGTAGTTGGTTCAAACAACTCATATAGCCGTAAAGCCCTTGGATGGCGAGTACTCATAACTCAACTTTCCATCACGATCATCTAAAACTTTGTCCCAAAATAGTGGTCAGCTGCATGAATCCAATTAACAATCAAGTGCTTTCTCACTAATCTCTCCCCAGGTTATCCTCCATCAACCCTTACCATGTAAAATTCATCAGCTTGACCAGATCATTTTCCAAATGCAATACACGAAGGCCTGCGTCTGAATCTCAAATGTTATACCCTCTTAAGTTGGTGCAACCCTTCATTCTTGAGGGTATTCTCATTTCTCATTTTATCCCTCCTTGTGGGGCAGTTCATACACCTAACCATCCTCACCTAGTTACACTCACTTTAGCCTCTCAATTAATTACTCTCTGTCATCCGCACGTAAACATAACAAATGCAAAATAGTTTATGGCTGAAACATGCCTACTTGGTGAAGTCCTATAGCGATACTCGACGGAACTTCGCTAGTCGTGCCATTAGTAGTTCTCAACTTCATTGCTTATACTTACATGTCGATCAACATACTTAGTAGACACTATTTCCATCACTAAACCCCGCCAAATGACTTTTCTTGGTGCCCTTTGACATGCTTTTTTTTTTTTCCAATTCAGTTTTCAGAACCATTCTCAATTATAATGTAACGAAGATAGCTTCCTAGGTACAAAACCAAACATGCTATAAGGTACTTTAGTCTTGGTCCCTGTTCAAAAGTTTCGTAGTATAACTGTTATTATAACCTTAATCTCCCTGTATTGGCACAGCTTTAGATACCTCCTCCACTCTTATTCTTACAAGTATTCATATGCATTGGGCATTTACATATATCTAAATCTGGTTAAAAAATGTAGTAAAGGAATGAAGGCCACATCACCAAGGCACCTCAGATCTCGATATGACTCTGCCACGTGTAGCACTAGTTCAGACAAGTCTTCCCACGCTTCCTCAAAAAGTGTCCCCCAGTAGCACCGAATTACCGGCCTGCTCCCAACAAAAAACACAGCTTAGGCGGTGCCGATGGCCTCCAAATCGACAGCAAACGGAACTGCCCCACACCTCTACATGAAATCAATGAACAATAATCTAACTCAAAAGCAACGCCTGGGACATCTTCCATGCCACTCTGTCATCCCAACAACTAGAAGTCCAGAGATATATTCCCAAAGCTTCTACTTTTCCAGGTCCAGACCAACCGAATTGCTGACACCTTAAAGTTAAGGACTCCTTGTAAGGTTGTGGTCCTGGTAGAGTCAAAACGTGGTGTGCCAATAACCTTAGAACTAAAATTCAGTACAGATTTTAAAGATGCACTACACAAATAGACAAATAAAATATGACAACGTTGCGATTTGGGCATGAATACAACTACAGAACCAAAAAGAGCTTCTTCGGTCGTCTAATATCTGAGCTATGACAAAACTTACAATCTTGGGGTGTCAGCAGTTCAAATCATCGGCATGCAGATACACCCACAACTCGCAAAAAGTTACATGTTCAAATGAAAAGGAAATTCAGCATCACAATGAGTGAAAAACCAACCTCGCGGATCTTTTCCTCGCTAACATTACGGGGCAAACCCCCAACAAACACCTCTAACCCTTTAACTGCGTGCTCTTCTGCGTGCAAAAATCAACAAACGATTCATCAATAAATTGTGACAGTAGGCAGATAAGGGACCTAACAGCTTGACTCTTTGTATGTGTGTGTGTGTGATATATCAGAGAGAGACTTACGATGGTCCATTAAATGATGCTCCAACCGGCGGCTCGTCTATAACCTATCCTATCATCAGTAAAAGTAACGGGTAAGATGCGAATGGGACATGTATACCGATACCGCAACCAGATACACAAAAACGCCATGCAAATCCAGCACTGGTGGTACAGCCTAAAGGAGGCGAAAACTATAAATTAACAAATTTGCTTACTTAAACCGACATTTGTTCCGCGCGAGGATAATTCTTGCTCGGTAAAATTAAATTTTCAGGCTGAACGATAAACACAGCTTGATAGAATGTAAATTCCCTCAAATCGATAATGCGGGGCCAAGTATGAGGGAAGAGAAGTCGATACCTCCTATGCTCGAGCACTGGGAATTCGGGTACAAACTGCAAAATTGAGTGAGACCCTTTAATGCCTTTATGAATCGATATGAAGCCCTAGAATTAGATAGAGGCTGACGCAGTAATTATCTGCACCTTTCGGAGTTTAGGCTGTGGAGTTTATTATAGGCTAAATTTCAAATAACTCCCTCTAATTTGAAAGTCGTTTACACTTAAGCCCGTGATGTATCAATTGGAACACTTAACCCCCTGACCTTACAAGATAATTCCAATTTAACTTTCGTGCCCATCGCGAGAGGTTTTGACATGGGCAAAATTGGAATAAGAGAAAATGGCATTCTTTTCCTAGAAAAATAGAAAAACATGAAAAGGTTGAGTTTTTATGTACATTTTTCCTTGTTTTTCTTTCTTCATCGTCAATTGACTGTCGCCCAAACTCATCGCTAAACTCTAGTCGTAACGCCAACGAAGCCACGACAATGAATGCTATAATACTGAACAGTTATCACAAATACCACGACAATCGTTGATTAGACCGAGTTGCTAGAAAATATAGTTATACGCTACCACAATGGCAAACCCAAGCTAGTAATTCAGGCTTTAAATGTTTAGGATTTTCTATTCCTTAGATGATTCTTCAACCGACATCAGTTTTGGATCGATTTAATTTGTACGAAAAACCTCATTATCGTTGTCTAACCTCCACATGACCAATTTTCATGGCTATCAATCCCACACAAACTTTAACTGTCGAAGTATTTTAACAAAAAAATCTATTTTCTTTACAAGATTCATTTTGAGAAAACATTGAAGTTTTTAAGTAAAACCATAAAGTGCTTTAGTCCCACATTACTTGAAAATGGCAAGAAAATGTTTTCTTACATACTTAAACTTTTGGAAAGTATTTGTCCCACATTGGTCATTGTAAATAATTTAAGGAGTATATAAGATGACACTTCTTCGCCTTTTTGTAAGTTGTGTTTGAGTCTGAGACTCGCACGCGCATGGGGAGGACAAGTGGAGGAATTTATGAATACACTGTGACAGCATTCTGGCATCTCCCCATAACTTTATACTGCAAAATATAGTTGTTGGACAACAATCACATTTTCTTTTAATTACACAACAGTCATATTTTTTATTGCAGTATTTTTATTTCAGAAATGAATTTCGGATTTATTTCTTTGTAACAGATTTTCAACAGTTATTTTTCTTCACCTATAAAAGGAGACATCTTCCTCATTTTTTCAACACATAGCTCAAGCTCTCTATCTTCTTCTCTATATTCTGATACACTTAGACTTGTGGGCAATTTTTGTAAGGTATCGAGTGGAGCTTCTGCTTCATTCGTTTGTGCATAATTACGAGTGAAGCAACAGTGAGAGCTAGCATGTTGTATCTCAGAGACGACGCGTCGATAACCTTGCTGCACCGGTGGTAATTCTCGAAAGGGGCGCGAATCATCTTAAGTGAGCGACCTAGTTCGTGCCTCAGCCAGCTATTTAATATTAAATTTTTGGAGTTATTCTTGCATGTTTCTTACAAGAATTCCAACAAAACTACAACCAATCTATTCGTAATAAGCAATCAATCTCTGACCCTATCTTTATCAGATCCTATATTTTGGAAGCGATCAACGCTAACTAAATTTCAAAAGAATCATTGGTCAGTAATGTCACCCACGTTAACAATCACTTCACAATGGAAAGGGGTGTTGGTGGTGCACTTCAAGGCAGGGGCAGGTTGCTAATCTGCCAAATACAGCATTGTAGATGCAGTTCGAAGTAAGGGTGAATAATGCAATTATCAGTCTATGCATGTTTGTGTATGTATGGATGTCTACGTGTATGTGGGCGTTTACGGAAGAACAAAAGCAAAAATAAGGGGAAATGATGAAAAACAAAATCAACTTTTTGGTTTTCTTTGAATGAAAAATGTTTAAAACATTTTATTCTAACTTTGCCCCTGTCAAAACCTCACATTTGGGCACGAATTGAGTAATTGAGTCTAATTGGTACAGTTTTGTAATCTTGTTTGGGACTGATTTTATAGTGCTTTGAAATATGTTTTAAAAAGTTAAAAACATGATGCTTAAGAATTTGGGGAAAAAAATGTTTAAAGCACCCTGTCAAAAAACAAAAAAGGTGTTTAAAAGCATGAACACCGTTGTTGGTGTTTGTGGTTTTAGACATTTTTTGAGAAACATGTTTATGTTTAACCAATAAAAGTGTTACATTATCAACAAAATTAAAGGACGTTGAATGTCTTCTTAGTACCATTTTAGAAAGAGAGAGTTATTCATACACATTTTTATTCTGCATCTTTACATTTATTTTATACTCAACTGTTTATGAGTTGAATTTTCTCACTAATCATTCTTGTAAATATTTATAGGGGATACGATGTCACAAAAGGATAAGAATATTGACCAGTTTGATACAGACTGAGGTATTGTTGCACGTATTAAACAATAACATAATTTATATATTTGACGCTCCTGTTGGTTATCCTTGTTGGACATTTTTCCACATTAAAACTGTTTTCAATAGTTTTTACCCAACCATATTTACAGCTTTTAAGAAGAGTGTTAGCAACTTTTGCTAATATTTTCTAATTCTGCATAAAATTGATTAAAATAGTTTTCTAAAATTATTTGTACTTTAATCTAAATTTTTTTCCGATAATCAATCTTAAACGGGTTCTAGGTGTTATGAGGGATTATTTGCAATTTAAACCTTACTACGAGGGTAACAACACTCGACCGGACTCGAGATTTGCAAATATTACACTCAATTATGTATGATGATTGAGAATTTTACACGAATTAACGAGATTTGATCTTGTATAATACTTTACTCCAAAAAAGGTGATAGCGTCGTACTTTTTAATACTTATCGTTCTAAATTTTAACCATTCAACAACTGTAAAAAAAACAATAAATTTTTAAAAAATCAAGTTATTTCTGCTGTCCATCGCGCTATGACGACATGCCCCCAAGGGAGAACGCACTTGACTTTCAGCGATAAAATAGTCATCATCTAATTTTCATAGCAGGGTTTAAAGTTAGAAAATGCATGGGTTTGAATATGCGAACTTAATTAGCTAATTTGGGATGCAAAAATTCTAAATTCAGACTGGGGAATTATGACGTGACAGAAAGATGCGAGACACCCCATCACAAATGTAATGGTTCTTATTGCATACTTAGTTCATTATCATATTTTTTAAATATACAAAAAAAAGTATACGATAAACTCGACATAGTCTAACGAATGAGTGGAAAAAAAATATGAAAATAGATTTGAAATTAGAAACGGGGCCAGGCTGCCTACGTAACCAATGCATGATTGGAACTGAACTCAACATAGGTTGAGTGAGTATTGTAGCAGTGGTCCAGGGTGTATATGGACTCAATATCATCATATATTTCCTTCATGTGATTGTTTATAAAATTAGATATATGATTAAATTAATCGATAATAGAAAGATAGTGTTAGAGATGTTGAAAAATAATTGAGAAAATCAAACATTTGGATAAAAATATAATTTCATGACATCAAATTACTGGCAAAATCAAGTATAGTTAATCAATCGTCTTTGCAGGATGATAATATGAGTCCAGTCTCATATACAACATGTTAAATAACAACTAGAACGTCTATAATATTTAAAATATTGGAAACATCAATTGAATTATGCAGCATAACAGATGAGCAATCTAATTATATATATATGAAAGCCGAAGCTGAGAGAATGTCGTTCAGTTATCGCTTACTTTGACACTCTCTTAATTAGCCATATGGACTTTCCTATTTTAAAATATTTTAAATTTACTTACCTTTGTAATTATGATTTGGATTCTCTCTCTTTCTCTCTCTCACTCAATTTGATTTGAATTCATTCTTTTCATTTAAAATTCAACAAATTACATAGATTTTACATTTTTCTCTCTTCTATGTCAACATGTCCCACTAAAAAATTTATTTATATCTTTACAATGTTATTAATTCATAAATTTTGATAAAAGTAATTCTCTATATATTCCTTTTTTAATCTTAAATATTTTTTATTGTTTAGAAAAACACAATATTCTCTATAAGTTTTTCTCGTAAACTACCATAATCTCCTTCATTTTATTTCATTACAAGTTTTATATATAGTTTACGCTCCCATTTTTTCTTCAATCATTTATTACATATTGTTATTCTTTTCTTGGTAGTCTTGAGTAATAAAACCTCAACACACGGATTATTATTGTTAGTATTATCAATGCAATTGCTATTAGTTAGGAGACACTATTTCTATTATTTCATCTACTATTTTTCATATTTATTTGTCGATAAAACCGAATAATTATTATTCAAGTTTATTTATAGAGATAAAAATTGGTAGAAAAACTCATTTTAAAAAGTACAATTTTTTTATTATCTTATTGTCACTACCAATTTTGTAATTGTTATTAAACATACAAATACGAGATATCTCGATAAGTATTTGTTGACTTGATGATTTTGATGATTTCGGACTTAACTTATCTAAACTTTAATCTGACAATATTATTGAAGGTAAAACATTTCAGGTTTTATCTTAGTCAAACAAAGACATAATCTTGACATGGATGACAGAGATTGACAGACTTTGCACGACCTTGACAATGGATGACAAAGACTTTGCACGACCTTGACAATGGATGAAAAAGACTTTGGACTCAAGCTTTGGACTACACAGAAAGATTCAAGATCTTAAAGTATATCTTTTCTTCTTTTAATCTTTTCTTTAAACAGCCTTTCTTAAAGGATCTGACAGAAATTCTAGTAAAGAACGAAGCCAAGTATTTTTAGTCGAAGTCAAGTTTTTAAGTCGAAACCAAAATGTTTTTAGTCGAAGCTAAGACTTTCAGTCGAAGTCAAGTGTTTCAGTCGAAGCCAAGTGTTTTTAGTCGAAGTCAAGTTTTTGAGTCGAAACCAAAATGTTTTTAGTCGAAGCCAAGTGTTTCAGTCGAAGCCAAGTGTTTCAGTCGAAGTCAAGACTTTGAGTCGAAGTCAAGACTTTTTAGTCGAAGCCAAAATGTTTTAGTCGAAGCCAAAATGTTTTAGTCGAAGTCAAAATCTTTTAGTCGAAGCAAAACATTTTAGTCGAAGCTAAGACTTTCAGTCGAAGTCAAGTGTTTCAGTCGAAGCCAAGTGTTTCAGTCGAAGTCAAGACTTTTAGTCGAAGCCAAAATGTTTTAGTCGAAGTCAACTCTTTTAGTCGAAGCAAAACATTTCAGTCGAAGGCAAGACTTTCAGTCGAAGCTAAGACTTTCAGTCGAAGCCAAGACATTTGAGTCGAAGCTAAAATGTTTTAGTCGAATCCTTCTTGTTTGGCTTTTCTACCTAACAGTCCTCTATTTCCTTCCTGTATAAATAGGGAATCTGTTAGCGCGTTTATTACCTTTTTCTCTCGCGCAAATTTTCACTCTGAAAAACTCTCTCATCTCAATCTATTGTTCTTATCAATTATCTTTTGAGTTAGTTCACTTTAGAAAAAGTTCTGTGTAAGCTTCTTGGTTTTATTCTTGAAAGAATTTAGATCTTCCCACCTAAGAAGGCTTAGCTTTAAAACTTTCATTGTATATTCTGCTCAAGAAGGAGCATGTTTATAGTACTCAAATTGTAATCTCTTTTCATTTGTAATCTGTTGGAAACCTAGGAAGGGTTTCGGATATTGTACTGAGGTTTGAGCTAGCACCCGAAGCTAGCTGGTTTAGTGAAAGGCTCGAGTAGGTCTCCCTTGTGTGGAGTGCTCGAGGACTGGACGTAGGCTGGTGGGGCCGAACCAGTATAAATCTCTGTGTTAATCTTGTTATTGATGTATCCGTCTTTACGTTGTAATCTTAATTTTTAAATTCATACCTTAAGTTGAAAAACACCTATTCACCCCCCCCTCTAGGTGTATTTAGGGACCTACAAGTGGTATCAGAGCCTTGTGCTCTGAAATTCTTCTGTGACTTAATCGTCAAGAGCAAAAGATCGTGTTATGGAATAAGGATCATCAACCACCAGGCCACCATTGTTGAAAAATGACAACTACAACTACTGGAAAAATCGCATGAGGAACTTTCTGAGGCAGGATATTCACGTATGGTATGTTGTTGAAAATGGTCCTATAATTCCTATGAAGGATGGACCGGATGGAAGCAAGATTCCGAAAGGAATTCTTGAAATGGATAATCATGAGGCCCAGCTCTTCTCCATGGATGATAAAGCCAAGAACATTATCAGTTGTGGCCTCGACATAAATGAGTACAATCGAGTCTCAGCTTGTGAGACTGCTAGAGAAATGTGGAGATTGTTGGAGGTTACTCATGAAGGAACAAATCAGGTAAAAGAGACCAAAATCAACATGTTGGTCCAGCAATACGAGGCCTTCAAGATGAAGGAGCACGAGTCCATAAATGAGATGTACTCCAGATTCACTCTCATTATCAATGGGCTGAGACTTTTGGGTAAAACTTACCCAGAAAATGAAGTTGTCCGAAAAGTTCTCAGATCTCTCCCAAAAAGATGGGAAGCAAAACTCACAGCCATTCAAGAGGCGAAGGACTTGAATGTGCTGAAGCTTGAAGAATTGGTGGGCTCTTTAATGACTCATGAAATTACGATGAAAATTCATGACGAAGAAGAAACCACCTCCAAGAAGAAGAACTTAGCTCTTAAAGCTGAGACTTCTCATGAGCCGACGGAAAGCAGTGACGATTCTGATCCTGAAATGGCTCTCATCACTCGAAAATTCAAGAAGTTTCTCGCAAACAAGAGAGATGGGATGTTCAGGAGAAATCCAACAAACCAATCACATCAAAGAAATAATAGTGATTGGAATGTAAGGGAAAATTCTGACGCCTGTTACGAATGCGGCAGAACTGGGCATATAAAGAAATACTGTCCTCAACTCAGAAACAAGACCGCCAATAGCAACTGCAACAGTCGAGACTTAAAGGAGAAGAAGTTCAAATCAAGAAAAGCACTGCTAACTTGGGATGACTCTGATGAAAGCAATAAGGAAGGAAGCGAGGATGAGGACGTAGCTCAACTCTGCTTCATGGCAAACGATGATGATCTCAAGGTAACCCCGGAAAAACATTTTAACGAACTTCAGTCAGCTTTTCTCGAACTCAGTAAAAACTATGAAAAGTTGAAAATTAAAAATGCAGATCTAAAAAATAAGGCTTTTTCTTTGATAAATACTGTTGAAGAGTTAGAAGACGAAAAGGAAGAGTTGCAAGAAAAAATTAAATTTTATATTTCTGAAAATGTTTCCTTAAAAAATAATGTAAATGCTCTTAAGAAAGAAAATTTTCTTGAGCCTTCTGAAATCAAATTTCTCAGAGAAATCAAAGTTCCAGTTGAAAATGAATCTTTAAAATCTCAACTGGAGGATATGACTACACAAAAAATAAATTTAGAAAATGAGATTGAAGACCTCAATTTTACTTTTTCAAAATTTACACAATGAAGAGAGAATTTGGATATTCTTTTGGGAAAACAAAGATGTGTCTTTGAGAAAAGTGGAATTAGTTATGATCCTTCAAAGAAGCAAAAGGACTACAAAAATTTCTTTAACAAAAGTTTAGTTTCTTGCTCACCATTCACTTTCTGTACTGTTTGTAACAAAAAGGGACATTTGGTTAAAAATTGTCCTCTTAATCTTATCAAAAAACAGTCATCTCCTTCTTTTACTAAGAATAAAATGAAACATGTATGGGTGCCAAAATCTTCTTTATCTAATCTTCCAGGACCCAAGAAAGTGTGGGTACCTAAAGGAACGAAACCAGAATCTGTTGTAGGTATGCTTGAAAGCAAGGGTAGATTGCAACAAATGGATTCTCGACAGCGGCTGTTCAAGACATATGACAGGTGATCGTTCTCTTTTCTCTCACATCACTCCGAAAAATGGCGGGCTTGTTACTTTTGGAGACAACTCAAATGGTAAGATCATCGGTAAAGGTAAAATTGGCACCGGCTCCATTTCTATTGACAACGTATCCTTAGTTGACGGTTTAACGTTTAATTTGATAAGTATCAGTCAACTAATTGATAGTGGACACAAAGTTCAGTTTGAAGGCGAAAAATGTCTTATCAGTCATGCCTCGGATGGGAGTACGCTGATCGGTAAAAGAGATGGTAACATTTATACTCTATCTTTTGATGCATCTGACCATTCCCGTGAAGTATGTCTTTCTGTTCAGCACAATGATATTTGGTTGTGGCATCGTAGATTAGGTCATGTTCACATGGATCTAATCAAGAAACTTCTCTCGAAAGATCTTGTCAGAGGCTTACCAAATTTGAGGTTTATCAAGGATAAAATCTGTGATGCCTGTCAATATGGTAAACAGTCAAAAACTTCTTTTCAAGCAAAAAATGTTGTTTCAACTCCTTCATTTAGATCTTTTTGGTCCTACTAGAAATGCTAGCCTTGGTGGAAAATTTTATGCCTTCGTCATTGTTGACGATTTTTCAAGATACACCTGGGTTCTTTTTTTAACTCGTAAAGATGAAGCGTTTGAAAAAAATTTCAGTCTTGTTAAACAGCTTCAAAATGAGAAGGAGTTGAAGCTTGTCAAAATTCGAAGTGATCATGGCGGTGAATTTGAAAAAGATTTTATCCCTTTTTGTATTCAAAATGGCATTTCACATGAGTTTTCTGCCCCTCGGACACCCCAACAAAATGGAGTTGTTGAGAGAAAGAATCGTACTCTTCAAGAAATGGCCAGAACTATGCTTCAGGAAAACTCTTTGCCAAAATATTTTTGGGCAGAAGCCGTCAGCACTTCCTGTTACGTGTTGAACAGAGTACTCATCAGACCAATTCTTGATAAAACTTCGCTAGTTGTTATTTTCGTATGCAACGCATGTTGATATATATAAAAAAATATCATTGTCAAATAACCGATGAATAACTTACAGAAGAATCCACTCAGAATCATTTAGTGTCCAAACTTCGCTAGTTGATATATATAAAAAAATCAAAGGTCAAATAACCGATGAAGAATAAAATTTTTTAAAAAAGTTAATTTGACGTTTCGAAAGCAAAACTTATAAATAAATGACAAAAAAACACAACTTTTTTTGAAAATCAAAACAGGATGTCATGCTTCTCAAGTTGCATAGCAATATTTGACTTTCAAGTTTCAACCGGTAAGACAAATTGCGAGTTAAGTACCTTAAAGCAAAAGAATTAAGTATTTTTATTATTTTAGAGTAAAAAATCGTACTGATAATTGAGAAGAGTAGAATGACTCAAATCAAAGAATAACAAAAAGGCTATCCAGAGGTCCCAAACATAGCATTAGCCTCTACATTGTTACTGTTTTCTTTGTATTTGTTTCACGTTTTAAAATGACACATTTTGAAAAAAACTGAAAACATCTAGTCGAGTTACTTATGTGGATATCATTTTCAGGATCACTAAAAAATGAAATTTAACGGGATACCACATTAAAAAATGTAAACTCTCCTCGTCACTATTTCAATACCATTTTCACAAGTCACAAGTCAAAGTGAGTGGGTTAAATTTCAGAAATATGTTCATAAAGAATTGATGAATATTGTTTGGATTCGGTGTTTTGAAATAAGTTTTAAAAAGTGTCACCAAACAAATTAAAAAAATAAGAACAAATACGAGTAGTAACCAAATGGAGCTTAAGAAAATTTATTTAAAAAAAGAAGGGGGGAAAATGTAAATGCTATAAAAAAACAACCAGGTTAGTAATTAGTAAATGTATTAATAATCTTATTCTATCTGAAATTAGCCTATTCTATTTGACATTATGTTTTATACGATGTTAATACGAGCGTGACAAAATATTATTTAAAAATTAAAGCAAGTAAATTTAAGATAAGAGCGGCGATGACTAATCTTTTGTCATTTACTATTACTTTGTTACTGAGTATAAGAAAAGTATACTTAAACTCGCTGCTAACCCTTAAGTAATCTCAAGCTCTGTTTGTTAACGTTTATTTTTTTAGTTTTGTAAACCGGAGAAAATAAACGCGTTTGACTCACATTTTTAGTTTTTTTCCTTCAGTTTTGAAAATCAATTTTTAAAACAGGACTATTTTAAAAACTCCAATTTAGGAGTTTTGAGTTTTCAGTTTTAAGACCACCACCACCTCTCACCACCACAGCCCACCGTATCCTGTCGCCCGGCCGATAGCTGCCACCGGCAACCACCGTCGACGGCCGGCCGACCACCGCCGCAGGCCACCACCACCGCAAACTATCACCATAGAAGTAAAAAAAATAAAAAAAATTAAATTATATTTCATTTTTTTGAAAATAAAAAATTAAAATTGAACGTACGCTTATCTGTCTTAATACATTTCCAAAGCATCAAACGCGTTGGCTGCAAAATAAAGCTTCCCCAGGACGCTTAAACGGTGACCAAAACGCCGTCGTTTCATTACAAATCGGACAGCTAACAAGGGCATATGCGTAAGTCCGTTAGTCTCAACTCCATTTCTACAGTACGGCAAACCCGCACAGTAGACTTCCTCACAGGAGTCACTGCGAAAAAAATTCCCAAAATTTTCCACGCTCTTTCCCCGCCATTACCTTTCTCTCTCTAGGGCTTCTTCGGCACTCACACACCTGCTCCACCTCTCTCACAAACCCTAATTCGCATCGGAGGAACCACAAGTCCGGACAGTTCACCTTGCAATGCGTGTTCAATCGTGTATATCCACTGCGGGCCGCCGTGAGTGACCGCCCATGGCGTCAAATCTTGGCGGCGAGGTACCTCGAGGCGTCAGCCTCTCTAACACCGTCCACTCCGAGGTCGCGCCGTGCCTGCCGCTGCCGTCGCTGCCGGTCTGCTGCGGCGCGCTCGAGCAGGAACTCCGGCTGCTCGATGAGCCGCGCGGCTCGAGATCGTTGAGCCGGAATGACGCTGTTGATCAGGCGAGGAAGATCGCTAGCCTGCTCGAAGCGACCGACGTCTCTTACTTGTGAGTTTTTGCTTCGAATTGTTGTGCTGTTTGTTATCTTTGACCTGGATGCTTATCGCGTGGTTATGCTGAGTTGTATATTGCAGTGTGTGGAGCATTTAACTTTGTGCAGGAGTACATATTGAAATGTCAGAAGTTGAAATTTAGTTGAAATGATTTATAGTTTCAAATAAGAGGCTGAATGCTATACTTTATGGGAACATAACTATTGTCCATGAAGGATGACGTGGCATTTTGTCTCCTTTATGCCGGAAGGCGTTATGCTAATCATCTTTGACACGACGTGCTTATAGCTTTTGGAGGTTTAAAAAGTTTAGTTAGATATGGAAGTGAGAGAAGGTTTAAGATTATGGGGAAATGAAGAAGATTTGAACAAGGGGGGAGTATATATTCCATGAAATTTGGTTTACAAGGTGTAATTAGTTGCATTTTACACTATTTCTGAAATCATTTGAAGACCTTCATATTCTAATGCCCCTAGAATTTGGATGGCTTAGGGGTAAAATTGTCGAGCAAAACTTATCAAAAAGATAAAAGGAAATGAAATTGTCAAGCAAAGTCGCTGAACAAACACATACCCCCAAAAAAGGAAGTCCATTGAAAGACCAACCCTTCTCCATTTTCCTGAGGTTTGAGTTACTTTTTGGTCATATGGAGTGAGGTGAGGTTCATAGAATGCTCAAGAAAGGCCTCTATAATGTATAACAGAGCCACATCTTATTTAGCGTGAATTGTTTTTCAGTTATAAGAAGAGAGTCGCTGGAAGTTGTTTTGAAGTGGTTGAAGTTCTTCATATTTTATTTCTCACTAGGATTTTAATGGCTCGAAATAAATTTTGCAGACAAAGTTACCGGGAAAAAAAAGAAAAGGAAAGTAATTCATCAATCAAAGTTTGTGTCTCAGTGATCTTATGATCGAAATTCACGTACATAATTGAGAGTTTTTATTTCGGGTTTTCCCACTATGAATAAGATTAATCACGTGGTTGAGCCATCTTTTTACTAAATTGTTAGTACAAGAAACGTAACAGGCAGAAGCGCTTGAAAATTCAATACCCACGTACATATGGCATATGAAACACAAACTAAAAAAGCACCAGAAACCTTGAGTTAGAACTGTCTTGCTCTTGTGCCTAGATTGGGCATTTCAGTGCAGGATACAATATGCAATGTGAACCTTGATACGTGTACCTGGACATCTATAATGCCTGCAAAGAACAATTAGTTTCTCATTCCTTTGGAAGTAATGACCTAGCCACTAGGATAGTGTCACTAGTGTCAAAGCATGAATTTTTTAGTCATTTGAATTTCTGGGAGGAGGGAACTAATTCCCTACAAGGCTTTGCCGGCCAAATTTGTTAAATAAAAAAATCAATATGCTAATCATCCTCTCCTTTTTCCTGTCTAGCCAAGTGATAAGTAAGAAATCTTTCTTTACCATCATATGGCTCTCTTGTTAAGCGGTTGCTTTCTAAACTTGACCATTTGTTTTTAGTGTAAAGATAAGATTAATAAGAAAATAATCACCCTACCTCTCAGGCTGAAGTTTATTGTGTCTAAAGTCAGTGGCGGAGCTAGAAAAAAATCTTAAGGTGGGCACCAAATATATAGATAAGAAATTGTCACAAAAATTTTCTAACTCTCAAACCAAAATTAAAAAACCCAACAAGCCTCAATCTGAAACCTATACACCCACCACCCATGAGCAGCAATTGCAATCTGAAATTAATAATTCAAAGTCTCAATATGAAATTAAGAATCCCACTAGCAGTCCCAATTGCAAATTGTAAGTTCTAAAACCCAATTGTCAAATTCTAAATCGAAAGAAAAAAGAAATGGTTCAAGTTCATGAAATAAGAAATTTTAAGAATAAACACCGGAAGTATGGAACTTGCTTTCAAAGTGGAGGATTAGGGTTTGCAACTTTGTGTCGAGGCGGTGGAGCAATTCCAGTAATCAGTAGGAGGATGGTGCCTTTGTATTTGGGGGAAAAAGCTAGTGTTCTTTCAGGCTAAAGAGATTGCGGTCGAGAAAATTAGTCGAGATACTGAAATTTTGGGAAAGAAAAGATGGGGAGAGCATGACTGGTCACTGCATCAGAGCAATACACCACGTCGAATTGACGATGCCGAAGGAATCGACGAATCGAGCAATAAGCCACAACTTCAACCATCCTGCCGTGATTGAATCTACCGTCTACGCGACTATGCCGGTCGCCGGCGCGTGGAGGCAGTGGGCCATGGCGTTGAGGGCGTGAGGCCCAATGAGGGGATCGAGGAGTCGGTGTGCTCTATTCGTTAAGTGGCATACAGGCTTTGGAAAGAGGGAGGCTTTGAAAACAGTGGAGAATAAAGAGAATTTCTTGTGTTATGTGTGGACTTCTTTTTTTTTTTTTTTTTGGGTTTGCTTGTATAAGTTAAGCATTTTAAATAACTAAAAAGACATTTTTTTTAACTATCTTTAGAATTTTTGGGTAGGTTAACATGTAAAATGACTAGAAATATATCTCCTTAAATTTTTAGGTGGGCACTATTTTCATTGGAGATAAAATATACCATATAAAATGGAAAAATCATGGAGATGCAAGTTTGCCCCGGCCCACCGGTTCCTCCCACTCCTCTGCCAATGTCTGAAATGGCAAATGACAGCAATGCAGCCTTGTGCGGAAACAGTTTTAGTCAATGCTTTCTTTGATATCATGTGGAGTATGTGTGGACCATCTTTAAGTTATCTAGTTAGAGAGTTTGTGATATGGTGCTCGAGTATCGATTTGTTAATAATTCTGGTTGTCATATAAGAGGCATTATTGCTATTTGGGTGACAGTTTTCGTGGCCGTAGTAATCAGTGACTCAAAAGAAGGAAAATGAAAGTAGATGACTAGGCAAATAAATCTTAAGATGTTGAAGAAGAAAAGGATACTAAAGTCTCTGCTGATCAAGCATTATTAATCTGCTCTCTTTCCTGATCAGTTCCTCATTCTGTTTTGCTGTCACTTTTTACTTTTCTTGTTCTTGTATTGATAAGTTGTCATAATTACTCGGATATATGCTCTTTT
The DNA here is from genome assembly GCA_033065855.1 of Escallonia rubra. Classification (NCBI taxonomy): domain Eukaryota; kingdom Viridiplantae; phylum Streptophyta; class Magnoliopsida; order Escalloniales; family Escalloniaceae; genus Escallonia; species Escallonia rubra. The sequence continues at coordinate 25,961 of JAVXUO010000695.1, read as the reverse complement.
ATATTTTGGGCACACTTGTTTTCATATTTTACAAACTGACAAGTTATGCAGTTTTCATTCATTGTATCTTTCAACTCTCGTTTATATATGAAAAGATTGACTTGGTTAGCTTAGACAAGCATTTCGCCTAGTTCCTCAGGCTTGGAAAAGCTACCTATACAAGATCTCATAGTAAAAGTATGTAAAGCTTTTCCCTGTTTCTTTAGTGAAGCCGTAAGGCACCCTAAGGAGCTACATCCATGCAGCAGTCCACAGACTACCTTTTTGTCTTCCTCCCGCAGGGAAGTCACATAGACGCTTTGCTAATAAAACTATCCAAAGTGATTCCGTTACACTTATTTATGGAAAATCACCAAATGCAAAATTATTAATGAAGTACCAGAATGCCCAAGCAACAATTAATAATGGAAACTAACAAAACTGAAAAAAAGGGTCCAGATGATAACAACGCTTTGAGGCTCGATTACTGTCATATATCCTCATCGTTCTCCTGTTTAGCTCGCAGACAAGACATTTTTTCCATTGCAAAGTACTCAAATGGCAAGGGCCTTTCTTTATTACAGCCATCCCTGTTATTTATCACCATTTTCTGAAACACCCTGCACTGGCTATTTGTGCCCAAAAATTGTCCTGATAAACACATCTCTGAGGCAATAAATAGAAAGAAAATTATTGAAGGCCGTAAGCCAAGTACCCGTGTACAAGGAATTATTTTCACTCATTTTTAGATCATCTCACTTGCTATATCCGCAAAGTTTGTTAGTTTCCCTATGTGGGTGATGAAATTAAACATAAATTCTCAAGAAAATATATAGATGGAGTTGTTTATATGTGTATAATGTCTTGTAAAGGAAAAAAAGCAAATGAAAATGTGGCTTATATACGAACCTAGAAATTTAATGCAAAGAGTAATAGTTCTCATGTCCCATGAATGTAGCTAATGTCTTGAATTCTTCTTATCTTTTACCCTTCTCCTAGAGAAAAACAGAAGAAATGTGCTTGGGAACAAAAAAATTGTACTCATAACAAATTAATCATGTATCATTGAGTTCATCCCGTGAATCTTATAGTTTTTGACTAACTGGTCGTTTCAATGCAGGAATCTTAGAGATGAGGCCAATACTCTACCTTCTGGCTTTGTTGGGCCTCTCAACTTATATGATGACGTTCTCCAATGCACTTCTGAAGCGTTTGAGTACATTGCTCCAGGTAAACAAAGTCTATTGAGCCAATTGTCTCTTTCATTTGTTTTCTTCTTCTCAAGTTTTCAACTCTCTGTAGAGGATTTCTTATTTACCTAATGCACTAAAATGAATATTCACTCTAGCTGTTTTTTTTTTGAATTTGAGTCATTTTTTCAGGAAAAGATATTGCAAGTAGCAGTGCCAGAAAAATTTATGTGATCTTAAATCTGGTCAATATGGAAAAGTATTGGATCTTGACGGGATGTTTGAGTAGGCAAAAACTGCTTAAGCTAAAATATAGTAGTTATTAATTTTTTCTCCTTGTTTGGGTGGGGTATTGAATAAGTTCTGCATAAAAAATGTAAGCATTTTTTCCGTAAGACTTTAGATTGTAATGTGGTTAACATGCCTTTGATCCTAGTTTTTTCGAAGTTGAGGTGCTGGGCAGCTTGAGATCACTGTAGGGTGAGTCTGGTGCCATATTCTTGTATATCTCCCTAGGAATGCTACTTCCGAGGGGATGTTTAGATGAAGAGCAGTGGTATGATAAGCCAGCTCAGCCATATGCGTCTTTGAGTCCTATGGCCCACCCGTTTTACTTGATGGAGCCTGAGTTTAGTTGCCATGCGTTTGTTAAGTTGACATGGAAATTAAAGGGAAGATAAAAGAATTCTGTAGAGAACATTAATGAATACCAATTGAACCTTTCCTCGTTCTCTGAGTATTTTTTTGTTAAAATCTGGTTGAGACTTTTCAGGAGTTGGTAAATTATTAGTATATGTACACACAGAGACACGCATATGGGTGAGGTGAGAGTATCTAGTAATTTTTCTTCTTTAAATAAGGAGCTAACTGTAGATAACCAATATAAAACTAGTAAAAATAGTAGCACATATCTCATCTGGGAAAATATTGTCCTCCTTATTTTTTGGTATGGTTTTCGAGGAAATTGAAGTTATGTATTGGTAAGAAATGCTCAAATGGAACATATCTTTATCACTGTTGGGCTAAACTATGTAGCTTGAAAAGACGACCGAAGCCTGAAGCAGGCGATTGCCATTCTCCTTTCTAATCTTTTACCTAAGATGAATCTTTGGATACAACCATATTTACTTGTTTAAGTAACCGTTGGTGGCTTGGCCCAATAGGGAATAGTAGGCATCAAGGCCTATGGCACTATCCTGCTTTAGCTTGAAAATTTCTTTTCTTTGACATGTTCTTTTGGTCTCACTACCTTTTTTTGCTGAGTAAGTGCTTATGTTTTTTCATGAATGTTTGCATGCTTATTATTTATTGCATTGTTTAAGTTTCTCAGGTCCTGTTAAGGAGCAAGCTCATAGTCATATGGCACCTGAAAAGAAGCCTTTTGAGCAGGAATTACCTACGGCTAATCAAGTCCAAAGAGATTTTGGAGGACGTAGAAATCATCAGCATGACACTATTGCTAATGTATGTGTCATTTGTTTTAAATCATCAGCATGTTAATATTCTTGTTAAGCTCCTGACTTCGAAAATGGTTGCAGGACACATTTATATCTTCTTCCAGAAAACGAAATGCTAAAAAGAAAGTATTTGATGAGATATCTTGTCCTGATGCCACTGAACGTCAAGGTTTCCACTGTTACCTGTACATACATACATATAAACATATATTCTTTTTTGCTACCACCTTCCACACTGAAAGGATATAAAGTTCATCTTATTTCTCGCTCCCCTTTTTGTGTCGGTGGGTAAGCTTTGTATTTCTTTGCTTAGATGCTGCTGTTAGAGGTTTTTGTGAAGTGGTGGAGGACTTGTGTGGTAGAGCAGAAATTCCCAGCGACGATCAGGATGAAGCAGAGTGGTTACCATTGACAGTTGCTGATGTTAGAGAGCTTGTGAATGAAGTTATGTCTATTCGAGCAAAGAAAGCCCTGCATTTGGTTCCTGTACATGTTCTTGTGAGAATGTTAAGGGTTTTAGATCACCAGATTCATAGAGCAGAAGGTTTATCAATTAGTGAGAGTGCTCAAGTAAGTTGCAATTTTGATATTGTTGTCATGCGTATGGAAGTCATGTGGTCTTTGCATCCTTCTTCTCTTTATCTACTGTTGGCTCTGCATTTTATCTGGTTCCATAGTCCTTCAGTTAACTCTAGGGTCACCCGATTTATCCTTTAAATACTCAAAATGGTCTATAATGAGCGTTGACAATATCTCTTTGTTTAAGCTTGAAAATGGTGTTCATTTATATAATTGCCCTGTACTAAAACTCTAAAAGATTTCGGCAGTCGTTTTGGTATTCCTGACTTGAAAAAAGTAGTTTAAACACTTTACGAAGGGTTTAAAGTAGGTAAGGAATCCTATATTGGATGGGTTCATCAATGCATGTCAGCTAGAGCTTCTCAAATTGGTGCATAAATTTACTATGGATATCTATGTGATACATAAGCATGTTTGGAAGGAGGTGAAAAGTCTTTATCCAGTATTATTTTGATCGAGAATCTTATTGGGGAATGGTTTTAGATCAAATGTGTTGGACACTGTTTAGTTCCTGTTGACATGTCGTGTTACTTTGTGTGAAGCCTCTTTCCATCTTTTCCTTCATGTCATTTGAACCCCTTTGTGGAGTTTTAGGAGATTTCGAGTTGAGAACATTGATTACCAGCATAGTCTTTAGGGTGTGGGAAATTGAGGGTCTACAGCTCCAGATTTTGTTTTTTTTTTCTTTTCCTTTTTTCGTCTCCCTAATCTGGTAGAGTCTATGTTTTTACACGTTTATCTCCTTACAATGAATTCACTTCAGTGTTGTTTATCAACTTGCATTTATATACTTTTGCTCTTTACATCTATGTTTTTACACGGTTATCTCCTTACAATGAATTCACTTCAGTGTTGTTTATCAACTTGCATTTATATACTTTTGCTCTTTACATCTCATGTTTCTTTACATTCCAGTCAGATTCGGATGTAGTATCATCAGTTTGTGTTGCTCTCGAGTCCATTCATGCTGCTCTTGGGGTAATGGCTTACAATGGCATGCCAAAGCAGCTTTACGAAGAGGAGGTATAATGCCTTGGCTGAATTTTCGTAACTTTACAAGTTTATCTGCTTTCTTAATGACATGCACTTCTTTTAGGGCTAAAACTTTTTGTGCTTGTGTTACTATTTTCAGTTGAAATATGTTCTGAACCCTTGTGTTATTGAACCGCATCCATGTCAGGTCATTGAAAGAATCCTGGAGTTTTGCAGGCATCAAATTATGGACATAATGTCAGCTTGTGATCCAGCATATCGTGCTTTACACAAACCAAGTGAAAATGGGGTTCTTGAAGGTAGGCTGTTGAGTCAAAGATTGTTGTTTCACATGATTGCACTATTGAAGTAATTTCAATCCCAATGGTGCTGCTTAGGCTTTATTTCTGGCAATCCATTAGAGGATGAGCAGCATTTAAGTCTCAGCTGGGTGGAAGGGCGCTTGGCCTCTGGGCCTGCTTGGAATAAACACCAGAAATACCTGTGCATGGAAGTTGACATGGTTTTATCTTTTAGTGACTACTTTCCTTAGCGTTGTTTGATGTTTGCAATTTGATTTTCAGGTGAAGATGATGAAGAGGAAGATGCTGAATTTGGTTCTGCGAGCAGAAAAAGGCGCCCTTCAAGGAGCATAAAAGTGAAGAAGTCAGCAGCCAACAAGTATATGCTTATAAATGTTGAAGCTCTTTTTATGATTGACGCGGATTATTAGTATGACGTTTTTCTTATGATGTGCTGTTTGACCTTGTTAGGGTTTCTGCTGCTGTGAATACCATTTTTCAGAAGCTGTGCACTATTCTTGGTATTGTCAAGGATTTGCTGTCAATAGAGCGCCTATCAGATAGTTGCATTCTACAACTATTGAGAACAAGTTTTACAACATTTTTGGTTGATAATATCCAGCTCTTGCAACTTAAGGCAATCAATTTAATTAGTGGGGTATGAAAATTCTACTTCCTTTTGTTGACTGCTTTTACTTTGAACTATCGGTCTGAAATTATTGGCCTATCTATTATTATGGTGCAGATATTCTACGCTTACACGCAGCATCGCACTTATGTGATGGATGAAGCAGTTCAGCTGCTTGTGAAGTTACCTTTCTCAAAGCGAATACCCAGAACTTATCATCTACCTGATGAAGAACAGAGGCAGATTCAGATGATTAGTGCTTTGTTGATTCAGTTGGTTCATTGTAGTGCAAACCTGCCTGATTCTCTTAGGGAGGTGTCTACAGGCAATCCATATATGGAACTTTCAATCGATGCCAGTTACCCTAACAAATGCCATGAGGCTGTTACCGAGGCGTGCTGTGATTTCTGGAGCCGCGTTCTTCAACGATTTACCAATACAAGGAGTCAGGATGCATCTGAGTTGAAGACAATGATGGATAATCTTGTTATGGACTTGCTGACAACATTGAATCTTCCTGAATATCCAGCATCTGCTCCGATTTTAGAGGTGACATATGATCTTCTTGAATGCATGACTTTTCTTCTTCTTTCTTTTTCCAACCTTTCTGGGGTTAAGGGGCAGTTCCTTGCAGGTTCTTTGTGTCTTGCTACTCCAGAACGCTGGGCTGAAATCTAAGGATATTGCTGCTCGTTCTATGGCTATTGACGTTCTTGGTACAATTGCTGCAAGGTTGAAACATGATGCTGTCCTTTGCAGGAGAGAAACATTTTGGGTAGTGCAGGAGTTGATAACTGGGGCTGATGCTGATTGCAGCTACCCGAAAGATGCCTGTTCTGTTTGTTTGGATGCGAGGGTTGAAAAAGCACTGGTTGTCTGTCAAGGTTGCCACAGAATATTTCACTTAGATTGCATGGGAGTTAGGGAACGTGATGTACCTACTGGCAGCTGGTATTGCCAGCTTTGCCTTTGCAGGAAGCAGCTTCTCCTTGTGCAATCCCTCTGCAAGTTTCAGGCCAAGGATGATGACCAAAAGAGTCATGGTCAGAGAGAAAATTCTTCTGGATCCCCAGGTCCAATTACAAAAGTGGAGATTGTTCAACAGATGCTTTTGAATTACCTCCAGAATGCTGGGACTGCTGATGACGTGCATCTTTTTGTCCGCTGGTTGTAACTTCAATTACCTGCCATTGATTTCCTCCACGTTGCTGCGTCCAATTTCAAACCATTGACCTCGCCAATAATTGTGTGTTTGCAGGTTCTATCTTTGCCTGTGGTATAAAGATGACCCAAGTTGTCAACTGAAGTTTTTCTACTACCTTTCTAGATTGAAATCGAAAGCTATTACGGGGAATGCTTCTTCTGTATTGACGAGGAATTCAGTCAAGAAGATAACTCTAATGCTAGGGCAAAATAATTCTTTTTCCAGAGGATTTGATAAAATTCTCCATATGCTTCTGGTTAGTCTATCCATTCTTACTTGTTTCTTTAGCGAGAAGTAAATTTGTTCTTAAGATATTATTGTTTCAGGCAAGTTTAAGGGAGAACTCTCCGGTGATTCGGGCCAAGGCATTACGAGCAGTAAGTGGAAGTCTTTTCTTGTATCACGCATTAGTACAAGTTTTTCTGCTTCTTATGATGTCTTATTTTCCTTTCCCTTGTTTTCCTGATGGGAGCAGGTCAGTATAATTGTAGAAGCTGATCCAGAGGTTTTGGGTGACAAGCATGTCCAAAACGCTGTCGAAGGGAGGTTTTGTGACTCTGCTATATCTGCAAGAGAAGCAGCACTGGAACTTGTTGGTCGGCATATAGCCTCACATCCTGATGTAGGGCTGAAGGTATTTGCAAATTTACATCTCGGCCCTCGTATGCTTGGTGATGCTGTTGTGGGAATACTGATTCTTCTCCACCCACCCACTCACCAAACAACAACTGAAATTCACTTTTGGGTTTTTTTGTAGTACTTTGAGAAGGTTGCCGAGAGAATAAAGGACACTGGGGTCAGTGTTAGGAAACGAGCAATCAAAATCATAAGAGATATGTGCACTTCAAATGCCAACTTCTCAGAGTTCACTAGTGCCTGCATTGAAATTATTTCTCGTGTTAGTGATGAAGAATCCAGTATTCAGGTAATTCAGTGGCAATGACAAACTCGTGGATTGTTCATTATAGAGTTTGGGCTCTACTAAATTTTTTCAACACATGAAATTGATGAAAACATCCAATATTTCTGTTCTAGCGATTTTGAGTAGTGAACATGATACATTTCTCTAGATCTCCCATTCTGATCAGTTAGTAGTAATAGAGGCAACGCTGGTATTATGCTATGCTGTTTTCAATCATAAGAGTGGACTGTCATTTGGTTCACCGAGGGGTCATAGAAGTAAAAAATGAGGCAAAGTAGGGTATTTGGGGTGTTGTTATTTTGACATCAGTATCTTGCATTCCGGTGCTTATAGGTTTTTTCTCCTCCGGCTTGCAGGATCTTGTCTGCAAGACATTTTATGAATTCTGGTTTGAGGAACCTTCTGGGTCACAGACCCATATTTTTCGAGATGGCAGTTCTGTACCATTAGAAGTTGCGGAGAAAACCGAGCAGATCGTTGGGATGCTGCGGAGGATGCCAAATCATCACCTGCTTGTAACTGTCATTAAGCGTAATTTGGCCCTTGATTTTTTTCCACAGTCGGCTAAAGCTGCTGGGATCAATCCTGTTTCACTTGCATCAGTACGCAAGCGCTGCGAACTAATGTGCAAGTGCTTGTTGGAGAGAATTTTACAGGTACTCGTCATCTGCAATCAAGTTGATGTAGTTGTTATTATCTTTAAGTAAGAAATTACTTTTGGTTCTGGTCAGGTAGAGGAAATGACCAGTGAGGAAGTGGAGGTTCGCACACTTCCATATGTGCTGCTGTTGCATGCCTTTTGTGTTGTAGATTCTGCACTCTGTGCACCAGCTTCTGATCCTTCCCAGTTTGTGGTCACTCTGCAGCCATATTTAAAGAGTCAGGTTATTCGCATCCTTCTGTACATATCATAATTGTCACATGGCTTATCCTGTCTTTTTCTACTTTCTTGAAAATTACCTATGGAAATAGCAGTTTCGGCATTTCAGCCTTTAAAAGGAAGATATGAAAGCAACTTACTGGACATTCATTGTTTTAGCACTTTTGGCTATTATGTCAAATATTATGTTCTCATGGAATATTGTATTAGAGCAAAGTCTGGAAGAAAGAATCGTACAACACAATTGTTACGGGTGCTAGCGGATTCAACTATAATAAATTAACTAATAAGCAAAGGGAGAAAATATAAATGAAGAGAATCAGATTATGATATTTGCATGTAAGCGTAGATCTTTTCAAAAAATAAATGATTAGACATTGACGCACAAACTTGATATTGTGTCTTGGTGTTTAATTAATGTTTTGTAAGTGACTCATTTTTGGGTTTATATAGATGATATTAAGCGGAAAAGAGAGAAAGGAAATATATTCCACCTTATAAATACTTGACATCCGCAAAATACAGGTGGAAACCCTGAACATATAAACATCGGTAGAGATACTGACTTAGAATTTTTGGAAAAGAGAGGAGGGAGGAGGAACATCAGATACAGGTAGTATTTTTTGTTCTTTGGATTGAGGGAGAAAGTTAAGATTCATCATGTCCACAAGAAAACAGATGATGCAAGATCCACAATTTGTCTATTCAATGTTGAATCTGGTAGGAGATACATTCAAGCATTGGAAACTGCAGAGGTTCAGCGTTTCATAAAGCTGCGATCACAGTGTGCACAACACCTTTTAGCATCTGTTTTTTAAGGTAATAATTGTTACTATAGCGCCAAAATAGCGGTAACCGATGTACATGATGAGTATATATTAACCAGCTATATTTCTCTAAGAAAGTGTCTAATCTAAAACATCAAAAAAGCCTGCTTCATAGCCAAGAGAAGATTCATTAACCCAACCCAGTGGAGTATTCAGGACGAAAACTTCAAGCTTACGAATAGGCTATTTTGCTAAACGGTGAACTGCAGCGCCTTCCTTCAAAATTTGAGATAATATTTACTTTGCATGTATATATATGTATATATGTGTGTGTGTATATATATATATGTGTGTGTTGTGTGTGTGTGTATATAATTTTTTTTCTGATAAGTAAATTTATTGACAAAAATCCCCAGAAAAGGAGACGGAACCTTTAATAGAAGCTTCACTAGCACTGATCACCTATCTATACTCAGCAAGAAGCTATTCATAAAATCTAAACAGGCATCATCGGACCTAGTGGCGACGTCCTCCAACGGAACCCTTGATAGAAGCTTCACTAGCACTGATCACCTATCTAACTCAGCAAGAAGCTGTCCATAAAATCTAAAAAGGCATCATCGGACCTAGTGGCAACGTCCTCCACCTAGCAAGAAAGAATGGACAAAACGGAAGCCTTTAAACGAGACAAAGGCTGCTCAACTCCCTCAAACCCTTGCATATCGTTCTCTATCCAAATACACCAAAACAAGCAAACAGGAATTATTCCCCTTAGTTTTCCAACCTTTTGTTTTCTCTTGTACAACGACCAGCTATGGAACATTTCAATCACAGAACGCGGCATGACAACAAAATCTTCAAAAGGCAGAAGACCATGTCCCAAGTTCCCTTAGCTACTTGGCAATGCAGCTGAAGATGATTTACGGACTCCCCATCAGCTATACACACACAGCACCAATTTCTCTTCGGCAAGTTGAACCCAGTGAGCACCGCATCCCTAACTGCTTTCCAAGTAAAGAAGCAGACTTTTGGAGGAGCCAAAGACTTCCAAATGTGCTTCCAGGGAAAAAAGCTTCCCTGAGCTGTAACCAGCTGAAAGTGAACGGGTTTCACTGTAAAACCCCACCAGCGATACCCTTCCAAATAACTCTATCATCACTAATCCCGTCAACCTTTGAAGTATCTAGATTCATCATTATACTTGGCATGTAGTTATTAGCAAATTATAGTGACTTCCTTCTTGAATAGGGTTTCATGCAGCTATCCATACAAACAATATCATAATCAAGATTGATTAGAACAGCAACTACCTTTGTTTCTTGGCTTTGATAGTATGGTATCAACAATACCAAGCAAGATATTATTACTGCTGTGCAGCTATGTGTGAATGTACCCATTGCTCTTGAACTGATTGACTCATGGGGTCTTTGTCCCATCTTCTAAAGCCGCTGGGCAAATTCAGCTTTCCTTCCTTCAATTTTGGGGCTTTTTTACAACCTTTATTTAGAAAGTGAGGATCCAGATAAACGAGATCTCCAACTGCCTTGCTCATCCAATACCTAAAGCATTTTGTTGGAAACATACTGATACCTGAATTGTTTCGTTACATCCATGACCACATTGAGAATTAATACTTGCCCTAATCAGAGGTTGCAGTCTTGCAGATTGACAACGAGTGTTCTTGTCTCTTTAGCTGTTTTAATTTTGAGGATCGCCGTCCAACCGGAGTTATTCAGCTGCCGAATATGTAACTAGATTCATCATTGTTCTTGCTTTGAACCTTTGACATACAGAAAAAAAGTATTATGAAATACTTTCTCTTAGATAATAAGAATTCCTTTTTGTCGGATATGATTATCAGCTCCAAGCTTTACATCATTCTAGGGTTTGATAATCCTTTGACTTGCTCGCGCCCCTGTGATGGCTTAGATGCCCTTTTCTGGTCCAGTTCTACTCACTAAGAGGAAGAATTATGTATGTTGAACCTTGGTACTCTATAATTGGCACCTTTAAGTTAGACTTGCAGTCGCACACGATGAATTCAAAAACTTTTTGCTTGCAGTCTGAGGGATTTTTTAGTTTAAATTTTTTACTCTAGCTTGTAAATTTGAAGGCTATTCTATGCATAATATCTACTGTCTTTATTCTGTCTTCCTGCAAAACGAGCGGCATGTTTCTGTTGCATGTGACTTCTGCTCCTTTCCCTGTTGTTCGTCTTAGCTTTTTGTGCTTCTGCGCCGTGTTGATTCTTCTGTGCCTCTCTGGAAAAAACGTGAGATTAGTTCAGGGCAGTAAATGTAACTTTACGTGATTATTTTATCACAGTTTTGGTTGTCTGCAGGCCGATAATCGAGTAGTTGCACAGCTATTAGAGAGTGTAGTGTTTGTAATTGATTCTGCTTTGCCCTCGGTTCGAAAACTGCCACAGAGCGTAATTGAAGAACTTGAACAAGATCTGAAGCAAATGATCGTCCGGCATTCTTTTTTGACAGTTGTTCATGCTTGCATCAAGTAAACTTTCCACTCTTTTGTTAGTTGTTGATATTGTTCTGTTCTAGGTAATGTAAGCTTAAACTTATGTTTCTTAAACATTTGTTTTGGGAATATACGATTAGATTCGGGAATTACAGTTGATGTGAAGAGGTATTATGTTCTTGCCTTGCAGTATAGTGACTGAATCACATGTTTGTTCTAGCATGCTCGTATTTAATTAATTTATTTTGGTGTTGTTTTGTGCTCAAAAATACAGATTTGGGTCTAGAACTTCGTTTGTGTGCATGCATGTCATGTGTATCCAATTGTTATTTTAGGCCTCCTAAGTTGGTTTCTGATCTGTTATACGCTAACATTAGTAAATTATTAGAAACGATACCACTCCCTGAATAATATTCTGATTCATGGTGTAGAAAGGAGGCATATGATTTCCTCTTTTGGCAGTACTTCGTATAGTTTGAACGGAGTTTAGAGAGAGCTCTTTGTACAGGTTATGTATTAATCTCCTAGGATCCCTGTATCTGATTGCTTTCTTGTGCGAAATGGGTGTGCATATGCTTTAAAGGTTTATGTATTGCATTAAACGTTGGCATCTAATTAAAGATATATGTCATTCATGAGAGGTCAACAACACACACGTCATTTCTAGTATGGATTCAATCCGCTTCACTGGTTTAGGTGAGAGGCAGTAGTCGGAGGAGAAAAGTATATATTGGTAGAAAGGCGTGGAGGTATACAAAGCCGCAGGTTGATTTGGTCCTTTGGAAAGGGAACTGATTGTCAGTGTCACAAACAAATGAAGTGCACCAGGTTGAAGTGTTGGTGAGAAAAACACGTAGTCATCGCTTTGGGTCTTGCACTATCAGTCAGGATTTTCTTTGCCTATTGAACTTCGTGCTGGGTTAGCAAGATATAGGAAAAGGAAATCTATATGACCATACCTTCGGTAAGATGGATTTTTTGCGCATGCTATCTCAGGTTACAAGATTTGTGATGCCTTGGTTCTGATTGTGATTTATTTTGTCCTCCCACTATCTTCTTTAGCCAGAAAGAAAAAAGGAAAGTAGAAGAAAAAGAGCTAAAAAAGGGAAAGAATTATGGGTGGGTGCTTAATACTCTGTACGGATACTTTTTCATAACATAGACTATGGACTGGCAAGTACAGATTGACCATGCTTGTGGATTTTTTCGTGAAGAAAATTCTATTAGTATACAACTATGAAGCACCGGCACCGGATACGCGTCGGGTGCGGGTGCGCCTCGGGTGCGGCACCGGTGCATGTCCACCTTTTTTCTTTTTAATTTCTTAAATCCCGGGTGCGGCTCGGGTGCGTATCGGCTCAGATCTGTCACCACCGGCGACCATCGGAAACTTCGGCGACAACCGGCGATTTGAGAGGAGACATCGGAGAGAAGAGGTAGAAGTAGCAGAAGAAGGAGAAGAAGGAGAAGGAGAAGGAGAAGAAGAAGAAGAAGAGGAAGGAGAAGGAGAAGGGAACTTACCGGCGATCCGGCGTACGCCGTTCGCCGTCGCCGTGCGCTTGCTGCCAGAGAAGAAGGAGAAGGAGTCGATCTGTGCCAAGGAGAAGGAGTCGATCTGTGCCAAGGAGAAGGAGTCGGTGTGTCGATGTTTTGGTTTCTTGACTTTTGACTTTTTGCCACATAGTTTTGTTATATTATTAAAGAAACCCAATTGTTAAGTTATTACTTAAATCAACCCCAATATTTCAAAGAAATAACAGTGATACCACATAAAAACTTTATAATGTTCAGTTCTTCAATTTTAATATTATAAAACAACCCATTAAACTTAACAAATTCTTACAAATTTGGTTGAAAGCTTTAAAATTTACAAAAGAACCCATTAAACTTAAAAACTCACTAATTTGGTTGGAATATCAATATCTTTTCACATATATCAAACACATATTATGATTATTAAGATTTAAATTGTTTAAAAATTAAATACTAAGTATATATAATTAAAAAAATATTTATAAAATATGCCGTATCCCCGCCGCACCCGTATCCTAAATTTTTTAAAAATGCCATATCCGCACCCGTGTCCGTGCTTCTTATGTATACAATGCCAAGTGTGGAAATGGTTTTACATACTGGTTTATGGATTGGCTGTTAGAACTTTACTGTAGCCTATGGTGCTTTTTCTGGTTGTTTAGTTTTGTTCTAGAAGATCTTTTCTTAGATCGCTTTCTGGCCTGTTTTTGGTTGCCTCACTTGTAGAAGGCAGTGACTTTGTATAATTGGTTTGTTGTGGAGAGTAATGTTCTCATAATTCCCTTGGCGGAAGGTGTTGCGACATGAGAGTACATGCATCATTTACACCACATAGGCCAGCATTGCTCGTGTAACATTTTTTTTTTTGATACTCCACACCTTTCTTTCTTAATGCTGCTTCATTTCTTATGACAGATGCCTTTGCTCAGTCAGTAAAGTTGCAGGAAAAGGTGCAGCAGTAATTGAGTATCTTATTCAGGTGTTTTTCAAACGTTTGGATGCCCTAGGATTTGATAATAAGCAGGTTTGTGGTTTAGAATTTTATGCCGTTCTTAGTTCTTTCTCACAAATGTTGCTCCAGCTTCATGTTTCGTGGCTGAGATTTCTATTCAAGTTAAAATCTTATTATGGAAAACAGTAGTGTTTAAAGAACTTGGGCACATGGAAGCAATGCTCTTTATGTTTTATGTTTCAATTCTTTGGAGAAGTACTCTTGCAATACTTGCTTGTTTGCACCACACACACTTTCAATAGTTTTTCCTTCCCACTACCTATGAGACATTCTGCACTTGCTATCTCAAAGTGGTTCTGATGGTTCGAGCTCTTTTTTGTCCTTAATATTCCAAAATGAAGGAAGTATGAAGTTTTATTTTTCTGCTTTCAGCAAGTAGCACGGTCTCTTTTCTGTCTCGGGTTGCTAATTCGTTATGGTGACTGTTTGCTGAGAACATCTAGTTCCAGTAATACAAAGCTTGATGTTGTAAGCAGTCTCAGCTTGTTTAAAAAGTATCTCCAGGCAGAGGATTTTGTTATCAAGGTCAGATCATTGCAGGTGAGCCTCTAATACTTTTCTTGCCTAGCCAGGTTGGTTTAATTTTGACTATTCCTCACGTCGTTTGCGTCCCTGTAGGCATTAGGCTATGTCTTAATTGCTAGGCCCGAATATATGTTGGAAAAGGATGTGGAGAAAATTTTAGAGGCAACATTGTCTTCTAGTACTGATGCTCGTCTTAAGGTAACAATAATAATCCTCGTTTCATGCTTTAATTCATACTTTGCACAGGCGATTCTTCCCCCTTGGAAGGCCTTCTTTTATATTTTGTATATTCATTCTTTTACTCTGCAGATGCAAGCATTGCAGAACATGCATGAATACCTTCTCGATGCGGAAAGTCAAATGGCAACTGATAAAGCCAATGAAGTTACTTATTCCGTGGAGGGTAGCAATAGCGTGCCTGTTGCTGCAGGTGCGGGTGATACAAATATATGTGGAGGAACTGTGCAGTTGTATTGGGATAAAATTTTAGGGAGATGTCTTGATCTACATGAGCAAGTACGCCAGTCTGCTCTTAAGGTGACTGCCTACTTTGTTTGTTCCTACATTTTCTGTGCAGGCTTTAATTGGATTAATCGACTGTTTTAACAATTTTTCAAACAGATTGAACATATACGACTTCTTGTATACTAAAACAGACAAAGAAGCCACTCCTTTTAAATTTATAGCATCTTTGAAAGCCACTGGTGCTGTCGATGGTTCGCAGTTCAACCATCAATTGACCTTTGGTTGATATTCCCTTTTGAAATGCCTTGTTCATTAACTACTCCTTAAGTTGAATTGCCAGTTTCTTTTGTTGTTAGATCAGCGTTTTATACAGCTATTAAACCTAGTCTTACTTTGTGAACACAGATTGTGGAAGTTGTGCTACGTCAAGGTCTAGTTCATCCTATTACTTGTGTTCCCTACCTTATAGCGCTTGAAACTGATCCGCAAGAGGTGAACTCGAAGCTGGCTCATCATTTGCTGATGAATATGAATGAGAAGTACTATCCTTTGCGTGCTTTAATTTTTATTTTTTTTTCCACCCTGTTGATTTTTTATGCTAAATAGTGGGAGGATCTTGCAGGTATTCTGCTTTTATTGAAAGCCGACTAGGGGATGGCCTTCAGATGTCATTTATCTTCATACAGTCCTTGAGTCAAAGTCATCCTGAGAACTCAAATCCCAAAGTCCAGTTCAAGGGACCTAGTTTTCTGAAGGGGAAGTCAGATAGCAACTCCTCTGCTTATGCAAGACTGGGGGTTTCACGAATCTACAAGCTCCTTCGAGGGAGTCGTGTTTCAAGGAGCAAGTTTATGTCCTCAGTTGTTCGCAAATTTGACACTCCAAGTGGGAAAGATTCACTGATCCCTTTTCTGATGTGAGTTTCTTAGTGCTCATTGCAGAGTTATTCCAGATTTTTGTTGGTCTATCAACTTAAAAAATCTGCTTGTCTCAGGTACTGTACAGAGATTCTTGCTTTGCTCCCTTTCACACTGCCAGACGAACCTCTTAATTTAATCTATACTATAAACCGCGTTATTCAACTCAGAGCTGGGTCAATAGAGGAAAGTTTGAAAGCCTTTGTACATTTGTTACAAGGAAACAGTCGGAACATACTTCCTGTAAATGGGATACTCCAGCAGGAACCATCTGCTCCACCTATTTCCAATAATTTAGTGTCCGTTGATGCGAATGGAATGGTTCAAGAAGTATCTGGTCATCCTGTTCTTGTCCATAATGCCGCTGTCTATCCAAATATGCTCTTGGGCAATTTTTGTGGCATCTCCGAAGATGATCTGCAGAAAATCCAGGTAGAAGCCCGTCATTGTTTTCTTTTGTAGATTAGGACCCAAAAAAGTAGGCTTAGATTAACATTCTGAAAGTACTGCGGCATTTCCCTTTGTTTTTTAAAGGTTGATGTACGAGTGTATTTACCTTGAATTCTTATAGAGTGGCTTCTTCTTTTTAACATACGTTAATATGCTCAGAATCTACATGAGTTGTAGTCCAAGTTCCTACAGGGTTTTGATTCAAACTTTTACAGCTTACCGAGCTTCAAACAACTTCAATTCCTAGCTGCTAGAGCTAAATCTAGGTTAAATATCTTTGATGTTCTTTTAGCTTGGCCAATCAAGTGTCAAGATGGAAGAAGCTGTAGTAGCAGCAGCTGCTACCGGCTTTGCTTTTGCTCTTAGCACTCTGTTAGTACTTTAGAGCAAGTGTCTTTGTGAGTATCATGCAAGATGTCATAGTAAAGTTTTATAGCTTCTGATATGCTGGAAATATTGGTTCTTACACAGGCTGACTGTATCGCGGCTTCGGCTCTTCAACTTCTACTGAAGTTAAAAAGACACCTAAAAATTGTTTACAGTCTAAATGATGCCAGATGCCAGGTAGTGCTTATCTGTGCTATTAGTTTCCGTCATTCAGACTGGAATCTGTAATCCTAATTTGAATTTGATGTTTACTGTTCTGATCAGGCATATTCTCCAAATGAACCACTAAAATCAGGGGAGGTTCTCTCTCGGCAGAGCATCCCCTTCAACATCAGTGAAACAAGCATTCATCTGCCTTCGACATATCAAGACTTGCTACAAAGATATCAGGTAAGTGATAGTCACATGACAACCCATGGCTCTCGCTCTGTCGCTTCACAAATACATTGTGGAATTCTCACAGTTAACCTCAAGATTATATTTCATGAGAAAGTCATTTGTCATATAGTTTTGTAATTGCAACCCTAGGTCGCATCAGTTCTATAGTGTAGGGCTTGGCTGATATAACCTTTACTTGTCAAACCTCTGAATCGTCAGCCTGTCCACGAGAATTTAGCTTTACACCTATTTGACATCAAAAGAGTGTTTGGTCCGCTGTTGAGTTGGATCCAATCACTCGTCGTAAGAAAGCTAAAATATACATATTTAAGAATAATCGGGATTGCTTTTTGACCTGTTCTTTGTTGGCTGACAGCGGATTAGAATCCCTATCTGGTCACCAATGGCTTTCAAAGCTTTTATGATGCTTGGATTTTTTTCTCTTTGCACTCTTAGTAATTTTTACTGTTCAGGAATTTAAAACTGCCTTGCGAGAAGACACTGTTGACTATGCAATATACACTGCAAATATTAAAAGAAAGCGCCCTCCTTCCAGAAGAGGTGGAAAGTCTGGTTTCGTGTTTGGTGGGGACGATCCAGACGATGACGACGACGCTGATGGAGATTGGGCAGGTGGAGCTCGGAGGGTATACGGTGGCAGGAGAGGCAGCAACAGTAGAACTAGGCAGCGGTTGTAGTTGTAAATAGGTTACAGATAGAATCTAACATGTACATATGTAGGAACCAGAGGAGCAGAAAGGGAAGAAATATCAATATCTGGAAACAGAAACAACGGCGAACAAGAGCAGCCAGTTTACTAAAGGCTGAAGTTGTTCCCGTCTTGTATATGCCCTGGGTTAGGCCATGCTCTCCATCAACGTAATATTCTTGGTATAGTCCAATCACCTGGAAGGCGTAAGCTTTTAACCATCTTTAGATGTAAAGTGTAAGACGAACTTCCATTTTTTGTTTTTGCCTTTTTCTGTTGGGAGTTGGGTCATGGGGAGATGGGATAATTTTTTGATTAGGAGCGTTGCTGTCGGTTGTATTGGTCAGAGATGTGTACATTACCATCAGCTGAGTTCTTCTGGAAATGACACTGTTACGTCGTTACACACAACATATAGTTGTAGAAATTGATTCAGCTCATTTCTCTTGGTTAAGTGTTATTTACCTGAACATTGTTTCTAGATGTCACTTTCTACGTTGACAACAGTCGGTTGTAGCTTGCCTCCAAAAGTATTTTGTACTAATTTTCACATTTGCCGCAATTTATGGAAAGAGATTGCTACCTAAATAGTTTTGTACTTTTTGCCGCCTGTAACCATTCTATTTATTGAGAGTTTACCTGTTTTTTTGGTCCGTGTTAGAAGGAATTCCCTTCATAATGACGCTCTTATTCTAGCTAATGAACTCCAAAGGTTGAAACCATATTTCTTTTGGATAGAATAATAGAAATACTGACCATAAGATCATGGATGAGTCCAATATTTCTGGCTTCAAAGTTGGCACTGCAACAAAGTAAAAATGTACGTCAAAAGCAAAAGAACAAATTAACTGCTAATATAGTTGAAACTTATTTCAGTTTTCGGTTTTTATTTTTAAAAAAAAATCAAAACCACCACCAATTTGAGTTTTCTGTTTTTATAAAACTGATGGATTGTTTGATACAGTTTGGTTAATATGGTAATAAAAACTTACTATTCAGCAACTAAAAACTTAATACCAATGAGCAAAGATTCGTCATCGTTGGTATGTCTGGCAAGACCTTCCATGGTAACCTAAACATTGTGAGTTTTGTAAAATCAATACGTTTGATCATCTAGTAGTTACTTTTAACATCTAGCGCCCACTTTTACTCACTCGATAGTGAAAAATGCTAGGAATGATAACGAATTTCAAACCACGGGATTGCACTGGGGTTCTGCCCTCTTCAGTAATCAGTATGAGGCCTTGACCCCTTCTTCCAACACTACCATAAGTAGGCGATGAAAATAAGCCAACTTGCTTCCAGTGCAGACCCCGGCCTCGGTTTGAGTACTTCAGAATTTCTTGATTTCGTGATCTTTAGGAGGAGAACGTGACCCTTAATGAATGTGGGTGCCTCTGATAGTACCGTACAATGACTAGATTGCGGACTTTTTGCAGCTTCTACCAACCTTTCTTCTCCTGCCAAAAGGGAATTCTGGCCGAACCTTTTCTCTTTGTTTCAAATGGGGGCATAGGCCTAACAACAAACATTAAAACTAAGCACACAAATGGTAAAGGGTGGGAAGCGTGTCTACTCATTGGATGGTTTCCAGCAAAATCTTGAGCGAGAATATCATGCATCCAGTCACTACTTTACTGCTGCTAGATCGGACAACATACGCAAAGTGTTTAACTTCGAATCGTACAACCGAAACGCGATGTCTAATGCGATCCTACAGTTAATAATTATAAGGTGGACTTAATGTATGACTTGCTCCCGGAGCTTGCATAGCCTCGTGCTTGCTAGAATCAATTGGAAGAGACGATTGCCACAGGAAACCTCGTTACGTGAACTTCGCCAGTTTGGCACAAATATGGCGTTCATTTCCTGCCGCTGGAGTGGTCTGAAATGCTGCAGCATCGATCAAAACAGCTGCTAAATACAGCAGACTTTCGCTCTTATTTATCTTGCACAGACCCATCAGAAGTTATATTAGTAGTTAGATATGTAATGTCTTAGGCTGTTACTTCTCTGAACAATTTGATCAGAGCGTCGTGCATACTTTCTTTGCAACGCATAATTTAGCTTTGACAAATGACAACCAGAGCTTTGTTACCCTACGGATTGCATCAATAGACCCCACAATTTACAACAAAGGGACACGAGACCACCTGCAGAATACAAGAGAATACAGACAGCACGAATGTGTACTTGCTAGAGTAGCTTACCCAACATAGCCGAGGAGCTACAGCGCATCTACTTCCCATAAGACCCTTTTGAGCAAGAAAGAGATATTTCTGGACCCTATAGGGCAATCCATGGAGGACTTCCTAATATCTCTTTTTACTCCTAGAGGTAGCGTTCGAAACCCCAAAAGGGGCTACCGGGAAACTGATGCAAGGCAGACATTTGAACTATCCAAGTAGTGAAAGGAGATAAATTTGGACCACCATACAATTTGAAGGGATAAAACTGGATCTATAGTGTCTTGCGAATTATGCATTACTATTTCTAACTCGCCGTCAAATGCTTCAAGATAAAAACCTTACAACAAGTGAAATAAATAGGAAAAAACCAGCGATCAGTTAAAAAGGATGAGATAATGTAAAGCAAAAAAAATTTTGGAAAAGAAACCTAGTAACGGAGCCAGAAAGTCCTACGTCTGAACCAGTTATAGTCAGGCAAACTCTGGATGGGCCCCAAAGCAGCTATAGCAACATCCTACAAGATTAGAAAATGATCAGTGATTGATGTTACTGCCCTTTTGTAGCATACAAAAAAATAATAATAATAATCAATGCAATCATGTTAATGATCCTTACCCTGTCAAAAATGAAACGGTTTGCGACGCGTTTGACTGTGCTAGCATCTACAGCATCAATCCTAGCAAACAATTCCGCAAATGGGATTCTTCGACCATACGTAAGTAGCTGCAAGCAAAAAATGGACCAATAAATATTTGAAGCTTAGTTTGGAGGAAGAGTGTGATCTCTCGGCACAGGGTTTTACAGATTCTCATGCCAAAGAGGTTGCTGAAGAGTGAAAATAAGTTTCAATTGAACAATTAAAATAAGTAGCCCATCCATCGTCCTCCAACCATGCACAAAGTAAAATCAAGAAAGTGAAAGCTAATAACAAAATAATAGTACTGCATGGAGAAAAAAATGCAGGGAAACTAATGCCCCAATTGGGAACTCATCTCTGGTTTCTTTATGATTGCTTTTCATTCTCAAACCTAAGGCCCTGATTGGCTTGTTTCCTGACAAATTTTCTTTTCCAGAAAATGTACGTGGTAAAGGATAACTTATTTTTAAAGTACTTTTATAACCATTACTCGTCCTTATTGCCATTATTTTTTAACATGTAAATGTCATCCTCACCCTTGATTTTGCAGATAATATCTCGATGGCTTTTCTTCAACCGATAATCTTTTTGTGAAACCAACCACTGCCTGCATCCCTTTTTTCTCCCCTTAACAGTTCTCAAAACCGATCTTTCAGTAGAAGTGAGATCTACCACGCCCGATCAAAGCTTGTGGAGGCAAATAAAGTCACAATCAGAGTTTGTAGAAGCCAAGAGTGAGCAGGAAAATGGATCCTATTGACAGAATCGGCGAAGTGATGGTATAATTCAGATTCCTGGATGAAGAAATTCGAGGATGACAACCTGGTTGTGGATCCGGTCTCCGCATGTGGCGGCGATCATGGTGCAGACGGTGACCTTTCTTCTTCTCTCTCTTCTCTCTCTGGCTGATTTGATGGGGCGTTAATTGTGTCTCCCCCCCCCCCCCCCCCCCCAACATTAATATCGAGATGAATTCTCAAACAAAAAACAGTAGATTTTGGGGGTTTCTACTGAAAACAACTCAAAACACATAAAATCTGTTTTCAGATCTGAGACAGTTTGAGAAGTTTTTTCTGTCAATGTTGTTGAACGAGATGGTTCCCATTCAACTGATATGTAAATATTTTTCTGAAAATGTTTTTGGAGGAAACGGCTCCCATTCAACTCTTTGAAAACCTTTTTGTGGAAGAACAAGAGCTCCACTTGAGAAAGTTTCCAATTCGGGATCTATTATTTAATTTTGGATCTCAAAAATGTACCTGGCGCCCAATATCTTCAGCCACAGGGCTAGTTCCGTCCATGTGAAGAAGCAGAGAAGATTTCAACTGCATTAAAACAAAATGGTGAGTGTATAGACACATATAAAGACACAAGGTAAAAGGTACACTTAAGAAGATAGAGTACTCTGTTTTCAAAGGGAAGTAAATCAATTTTACATGCATCCTTATCCAGATACTCCAAATCCACCAGTAGAGCGCTTTGTAGGAACAGAAATGAATTTACAGGAGAGAACACTTGTTGAAACAACAGTGCCAGTGTCCTTTCCACAGAGGAAACAAGACATTAAGTTGCCTGGGCCAGGCTGTGCAAACAAAACCTATCAAGTTAGTTATATGCCAGTTATGACGTCTCCAGTCTCAGTCATACAGACATGTACAGTCTGTGAAACTTCTTCAGTGACAGTGTTTAGCGAATAATCTATTAGGAAATACAAGGTTAGAAACAGTAAAAATGCTTGTGACGCTATTGACGGTAGCGAAGATTTTGGTTGTGAAACTGAGTACATCCAGTTCCACTATGCACTAATAATTCATAAACTCAAGGAACAGAAAAACATTACAGACAGCTCATACAGTCATATGGCTAAGGAATGGAATTGGCAGCTACCTGGTTACGAGCACGGGTCACGTCGGCCTCCGAGATTCGGTAACACAACTTGCTTATCTCATACATAATCGCATAGGCTAAGTCATTCAAACAATCCGGCTGAAACAAAATTTAACAAAAGAAATGAACAACTGCAACTGCTGGACAAAATCTTCAGAATAAATGACCCTGGTTATCAAAGAAAGGCAGATGGGACCTCCAAGATAGATGACGCCATACAATGCAACAAGTATTCGCATATCCACAGTAGATGCCAAAACAGAAACTAACGACCAGTAAGAAACAAACAGCTTTAACATGATAATAGTAAACAAATCATAAAAGAAACCAAAGATCAAAACTGAAAACAGCTTTAACACAGTAATAGTACACACGTCAAAACAGAAAGCAAAGATAAAAAAGAACAAAAGCTTTAACACGGTTACATGGGTAGAGTTTCAAATTGTACCAGCACATTTAATTAACTAAATAAATATGCAAACAAAATAGATATACAAGGGTGTGTACATAAAGTATGGACATGACAGAATGGGTGGGCACGTCCACTATCAAAGCATTGCTGTGTGTATATATTGCTAGTTCAACTAATAAGTGAATGGCAAAATGAACTGCGCACGAGAGACCTAAAGAAAATAGAAATCTAATCCTCTCCTCCACCAAAGGGGAAAAAAGCTAATCATCTTTAAGTAAGATGTGCGATAAAGTTATACATATTATCCAGGAAATCCTCTTGTTAGCATATTAGCACAGTCCTTCTCACTTGTCCCAAAAGGATTCAGAGAGAGAGTAAAACACAAAAAGTAGAATAAAAAAGACGAGAAATATGTATATCAGCAACGTTCTCCACATCATTGGGATGACTACCAGTAATAAGAACTTGGCAAAGACAGTTTGAGGGCTAAAAGCTTATCAGTTGAGAATGAAAATTAGGAACTGGTGAAGTGGAGCCAGTCTACCATACATGCTATAAAGATGCACATAACAAAGTAAAAAAACTTGGATGTTCCCCACCTTAGCAACAACATATACACCAAAGAGACCAGTGTCCTTGTAGTTGGTGTTAAAAGCCATCATGGTTTCCGCAATTTCATTAATTCCAACTCTCTGTGCAAGCTCCGAACTGTATCAAAATTTCAAAGCTAGTCAACACTTAGATAGTGCACAGCCTCACCAGAAATCGTTCTAATCAATAGTACAAGACCCCAAAATTGATGTGAAAGACTCACCCCATATGCTTACCACCACCTGCATTTTTACTCCAAGAACCTAACAGTGACTGCATAACCATCAAAGCAATGGAATCTGGATCCGTCGAAGATGCCCCATTGAAAGCAACTGCAAATTGCGCCAGGGGAGCATCATCATTAACAATTCTAACCTGATTTCCATGCGACAAAATCAAGAACTAATTCATTGAGGACCACGAAGAAAAAAGTGTTGCCTGGAAAGAGAGCATGAACCACTTAAGAATACCTCAGAACCAGTAAAGATTGAAGGTTCTTTGGCGGCTAATTGAGAAGCTGTGGTGGGATTGATTGACAACTTGTTAAACAAATTCTTTACTTGCTCAACAATGTCTTCATGTTTAACAGCTCCAGAAGCAGCAATCACCTGGCAAAGAGACCCAAATAGAATATCCAAGTCGAACCCTTTCTAGCAATTATACCTAACTTAAGAACTTGTATATAAAGTGAGTCATAAAAAAAACACAAATGATGATTAAGAAAGGAGGCAGAGGAAGACGTAACCAATTGAAGAAATAGACAAAAGCCTCGTTAGTTTAAGTGTACCATTCTGGGAGCAGTATAGTGTGTCGCTATATAATCCTGAAGATGCGCCTTGGTGATTGTCTTAATATTCTCAGCTGGTCCAAGAATGGTTCTCCCCAAAGGCGTGTGTTGAAATGCAGTTGCATGCAGATGATCAAAAATGACTTCTTCTATTTGCCCTTCCACCTACAGCGAAAAATATTCAAGTGGAACAACTCAGTATCACATAATATAAACGAGCACAGTCGGGAACGCATAAAAATCTATAGCATTACGAAAAAAAAAAGAAATAGGACCAAAAACTACAATTTAATTAAATTCACCAACTAACCACCAATACAGTCAAAGATTGATGCTTTTACCATTCTTACAGTAGGGTTTAAAACAGGAGCTGAAAAAGAAATTCAGTAGGCCCGGCATTTACTTGAAAACATTTAATCAATCTCATTCACGCACCCGTTCTGAACTATGAGCCAAAGCCTCCCACCCACCTCACCCCGACCCCTTGAAAACCAGAAGGAAGCCATAAAGTATGAAGTATGAACTAACTAAGTTCACCAACTAAAAAACCAACTCATTAACCACCAAAGACAAGCAGCAAAGATTGATGCTTTACCATTCTTCCCTAGGGTTCACACCGAAAGTTCAACATTTTCAGTAAGCCCGGCATTCTCTTGAAAACAAGTATTCAGTCTCATTGACATGGCAGTTTAAAAATCACACATTTTGCATCATAATTTTCCATCACAAACAAACTGTCAGCAATACCTCCTGCATCTCCCTGAGGATCACACTACGCTCGCGCTCGATCATCTTTTCATTGAAAACCGAGTTCTGCAGAATATCAGCCAGCACATCCAAAGCCCTAGGCACATCGCCCTCCAAAACCTTCGCATAATAAGTGGTCTGCTCGCGCGAGGTATAGGCATTCAAATGCCCCCCCATGTTCTCAATCTCTTCTTCTAAAGTCCTAGCCGACCGCCGCTCCGTGCCCTTGAATATCATGTGCTCGAGGAAATGGGCCGTGCCGCTGGTCTCGTCGGTCTCGAACCTCGACCCGGCGTCGATCCAGACCCCAACGGTGGCTGTTTTTGCGGAGAGGGTGGACTCGGTGGCGACTCGGAGGCCGGAGGGGAGGGTGGTGAGGCGGGTGAGTGGGGAGGCGAGGATTTGGGTGTGGTCGGCTTGGGAGGGGTGAGGGGAGTTGTGTTTGAGGAAGCGTGGGTCGGGGTTCTCGAGGAGATGGAGCTTTTCCTGAAGGACTCGGCGAGGCGGTCGTGGATGGCGGCGGTGGGGGGAGTGGGGAGGGTGAAGGGGACGTAGCGACGGCGGCGGAGGTGGAGAGGGAGCGGAGGTGGAGTGAGGCGGGTTGGTGGCACCGGCGGGCTAGGGTTAGGAGGTGCCGGATCGCCATGGCTGTTGAGCTTTAGAGCTTGCTGCGCACAGTGTTGGGTTAAGAGATGGCAGTAGCGCCCGGTGGCGAGTGAACGCCGTCGTATAATTTTTTTTTTCCTTCTTTTCTTACCTTTTTCAGATTGGTTAAGGGTTTAGGGTTTTGCAAACCATTCCTTTATCATTTTCTTTGCTTTTATTTTCATGCGTTTGAGTATTTTTTGTCTGATTACCCCCTTCTTAAATCATGTTTTAAAATCTCAAAATATATTATTGAAAAAGATAATATTTCAAGTGGTTTCTTTTAAAGTTGGATCCTAAGGAACATTCTCGGACTAGCTTAGCGTTAATCAACA